>JAOBAY020062163.1:0-22049 GCA_025331085.2 Zoanthus sociatus
CCCCCAACCTGGAGGACCAGGGACTACGCTTTGTCTGGCTTCTACCCTTCGACCTGTCCGGCATGGTTGGACCTACCAGGGAATAAATCCCCACAGCTATAGCTCTAGGGGTGACCAAAGCACACAAGCCTCCCTACCGCGGCAAGGTGGCAGTCCACAGGGAAGATCTCTCATTCGACAACTCAACCACTTTGCTTTTTACCTGGGCTGCACACCATGAGAGTCTTTTGAAGCCATCTTGAAGATTCTGACCCGAGCTCAAATTTACCACCACTTTACTTGGATCCGAGTTAAGTGGACCCGTGTTCACATGGAAAACGTTTGCCAAATTCCAACCTGCTGAGGCGGGTCAACCCGGGTATCGAAACAGGTTACCCGGCAGGAAGGGTTAACCCAGGTCAAACAACGGGTTCATGTAAACCATTTCAGACGTCTGACAGGAGAAGAGTTGGCCCGGGATTTCGACCTGGCTCGGGTTAGCATGCAGCCAACACAGGTTCAAGTAAACATTCCCTCAGCTATATTTCATTTCTAAAACCTATACATTTCTCCACTGAATGATTGCTTGCAAATAAATCCTTGCGGCAGCGAAAGTTGAAAGAAAGCACTGCACGTGAATGAATACTGAGAACACTGGGTTAATAAGATCTATTTAATTGAGGAAAATAGTACGTCCGCAACAAGGAGACTTTTGATACATAGCAGTGAGTTTTTTTAGCCAAACAGAATGTAGAGATTTGGAACAGTCCACTATCTGGGTAACTGCAACGCATGATATCTCTAATCTCAGTTATAACAACTATTTGAAAAACATTGAAACGACTCCGAAATTTAAAATAGATATTCTTGACCTTGTGCAGTAAAATCTCATCCCAAAAGGGAGATTGTTCTCAGGGTATCTCAGATCGAATCTTTCCCAATCTTAGTGCGACTCTCTCTGAACCATTATTGCTGTGAAAACTGCGTTGAAAGTTAACCTCACAGATAACAAATATTCGATATTTGTTTTCACAAAAGCACAACGAAGCACAACGCACACTTCTGCTAATCATCTGGTTATACTACCAGTCGGTATGTTATGTAGCGTCCAGCGGTCTCACTTGGTCGTACTATCTTGATAACCTGGTAAATGAAAAAAAAAAGAAATTTTATCAATTTTTAATTAATTTTACTATAAATGATTTAAGAAATAAAACATGTTCTCCGTGCCTTCTTAGCCTGGTGAAAACCGAGGCGAACGTTTGGGAGAATTAGAGAGTAGATCAGCGAAAACTCCCGAGACGCAGTCGAACTGCAAACTTCCCTTCTCTGATTTTCATTTGTAAACATGGTTATGTCGTTAAGATTCAGTTGGACTGATCTAACCTTTTACTTTTAGAACAGTACTGTTTTTTAGGATTTACGATAACGCTTTATGCACTCATTTCTCAAACACCAGAACTACGATGTTTTTATTTTTACCAGTGGCAACAGCCACTTAAGGTGGAGATAATTTGATTGGATAAACATAAATTAAACTTGATTGACTAACCAGCTGTGACAAGTAGGCGTCAGAAATTTTTTGTTACAGCTGCCTGTAGTCCCTATTTTTCACTCTCTCCCACCCCCTTTGCTTGTTATTCTTTTGTCTTTGCCCCAGTTTTCGCACGTTCAATAGTTTGCCTGCTTATACGAACTATAAAAGAGGAAAAATAGGGACTGCTGGTAGTCTAACATTGTGACAACCGGCGGTAAAAAACTTGTTAGATCTTACGCCCAGGCATGGCGCGGTTTTTCGTCAAAGCTAGCAATTTTTGTTATTTACTTCTAAGGACACGGTTCGGAATTGGTACAAAAACTTTTTTTAAACATTTCTAAAATCTCAAATAGATTTAGTTTAACATATATCAAAAAATAATCTTAGAGTTAATCTCCGATTAATGTATGTCCATTTTGGGGTGAAATACGGTTATAAAAATGTTACAAACTCGGTCGAGTCAGAGATTGAGTTTGAATCTTTAGGCTGGAATGCAGAGATCTTTAAAACTTTGACAACTGTGTAGCTCTATAAAAATCAGCAGTAAGGAACAAAACACTGACCTGTCCTCGCTTTAAACCCAGATATCTGGCGACTGGGTCGCCATGTTGGATACGGGGCAGCTGATGATCTTTTAGTTTACTTGTCTCAAGTTAAGGATTAATAACTCCCATTTGAAGTATCAACACCATCATTATCAACACCATTATCATCATCAACACCATCATCATCAACAACACCACCATCATCATCAACACCATCATCAACACCATCATCACCAACACCATCATCATCAACACCATCATTAACACCATCATCATCAACACCATCATCAACACCATCATCATCAACACCATCATCATCATCAACACCATCATCAACACCATCATCATCAACACCATCATCATCATCAACACCATCATCATCAACACCATCATCATCATCAACACCATCATCAACACCATCATCACCAACACCATCATCATTAACACCATCAACACCATCATTAACACCATCATCATCAACACCATCAACACCATCATCAACACCATCATCATCATCAACACCATCATCATCATCAACACCATCATCATCAACACCAACATCATCATCAACACTATCATCACCATCATGGCAGCCACAGCCGAGCTTCACGCCTGGATCGCCAATTCTCTCGGTTTTTCATGGAGACAACCCCGACAAAAAACGGTGTTGTTTTTGTGTTGTGTTGCGACCCAATCACCCTACCACCTATTTCGCATTGTAAAGTTACACGCTATGAACTACAAATAGAGCAAATCATATACTTCCAGTACCGGGAGCGGCCAGGAAAATAGCCATGGTATTGAAGTATATTGGGCCATTTATTGTTTCTTTTCAGCTTTCTGTCCATGGCTGTTCTTTCTACCTCTGCCAATATTTTAAATCCTTTTTTTCTCTTTTCTCTTTCCTTGCCAATCTCCCCTCGGACCACACTTTTTCCTATTCTTCTTTTGTGCCAGGGTCGTATAGCTAACGAGATAATCAGCCGAGCATAACAATTCCTTCCCGCGCTAGCAGAAAACCACCAATTTTTTTAAAGAAACAAACTGCTATGCGATTCAAGGAAAATCCATTGCCTGATTCGTGAATTTCTGCGCGACTCGAGCGATATCGGTTCTTCGCGTGAAATTTAGCGTCAAATTCCCTCGTCAGTCAATGGATTTTCCTATAGAATTAAATATCTGACCTTGACGAGATACAGAGATATTTTACTTATTATGACACGATTCAAAAAGCAGTTCTTATCTTATCTGTGCACTAAGTGCAGGATGAGTTACTGTGAGGGGCTAAAATGTCACTCTTGCTCCGGCTTTTCGTCCTGCTTTTAGAACTGGAACGTGCACTTTAAAATCCCTCTATCGCTTATTATTTTATCATTTACATGAAAAGTAGAACCCTTTAGCAATACTAAAAGTCAAAAATTAAACAGTTTTTCGCGGTTCCTGTTACGTTTTAAGAGTTTTGAAACGTGTAAATTAGACAGTTTTAGAACATCTGTCGTTTGTTACCGAGCATCAATTCTATTATGTAGTCTTGATGTAATGACGTAGAAGGTACTTGTGCAACTTCTAGTTAAATACCAACACTATCAACACAAAAATTTCTTAGCCTACAGTTTAAAACACAGCGAAAAACTGAGAAACTCGGTTTTAAGTATTTTGTTTGTCACGTTTTTCCTTGTAAAACACCAATGAAAGCGAAGGACGTCTGCTGCTACGTCACAGGTACCAGTCCCCTGCCTCTCGGTCAAAATTTCAATTCCAAACTTCTTTCGATTAAAAAGCATACTGAGGTGCTGAATTTTTCTTCAGCTATTCGAATTCTGAGTTCACAGACGACAAAAGATCTTATCTTAAAATTAAAAAATGCAATATAAGGACTTTAAGTATGTATATGGATCAAAATAGGCGGATTTCTCTCAAGATATGGAATTTTCCTTTGTCTGGGTAAAGACTACTCTACTGTTATTGAAATTGAAATCTAGCTATAAAACTGAATTAGAATTGCAGATTATATTCCAGCTTTAATGCTAGCTTAGGCTTTATCCGGCAAACTCCAAGATCTAGGTAACTAAAACAGTGAGGTTGGCTTCCAAAGTTTTTGACTTTTGTCAACCTATGAACCTTGTTTCAATCAGGCCTGTAGTTTTTAAAGTTATAACAAACACTTGAAGATTGGAATGACGCTGCAACAAGAACCCGTGTAAACATACTGAATGCGGATCTCAAGAGAATCTTGGTAGTTTTTTTTAAAAGACAGGAGATCCATCCTCTGAAATCAGATTCAATTTCCCAGCTATACAACCTTTATGTAACTTCTATCTTCTAACTTCTGAAACTTCTATCCCTTAAAAAAATGTTTTCGTACAGGCAAAAATGAAAATTTGAAAGTCAGTTGTGATAATTTAATAATCTAAAATAAAATAATCGAACCTCGACATTGTTTTTAAACTAAAATAATTTGTAAATGACCTAATCCAAGGATATGGTTGCTCACAAAGAACTCTTTGATTTCGAATATTTAACGTACATCAATGATGTTGCAAGACAGGTTGCAGACGAAATGTTGCAAACTCTTTTCCGTACAGCTTGCAACGTAAGTAGCCAATGACTTAAAGTTCAGATGAATCGTAAGAACTTTTGGTACCGTACGTTGTATAAGTACAGAACTAGTAATAGCTATCGCTAAGTTCCAACGAGCAAGACAAAAGCACAAGGACGACAGAACTGAGCTGTGCAAGTACTAAGAACTGGAGCTCTCGTTTAAACTGAATTTTCTTGTATATAACAAATTATTTTGCAAATTAAAATGTTTCTCTTTTACGGCATTCTTGTCAGATAAAATGTCCTTGATAAAATTAACAAGCGGCTGTTTGATCACCATGCTACATTGACGTCACAAGGTTAACGCACTGTGATTGGTCCATCCGAAGACAAAAGACCTCTTTGGCATTACATCTTAAAATCTTACATTAATCACATGCCTCCGGATAACTCGTGATTTTTTCCATCAGCATCAACCTAGCTCTACGATGCTACCCGCCTCGTAAGCCTCGCGTAGTCGCTTGGTGGTCTAGTTGGCAATAAGAATAATATGTGTTATTGTAAATTCTAGGAAACTAAAATTAAGGATACTATCTGGCCAGCAATTCAGCTTTATCTTCAGGAGACATAATCACGTGTTGTGGGACAAGCTGTAAACAAAAAACAAGATCAACATAATTTTTATATAATTATTTTTGTGATTGGTGCAACACTGCCACCATCATACCCATCACTAACACCATTATCACGATCATCACCATAACTACTATTACCATTATCGTCGTCATCAATGCCACCATCAAATTTAATAAATTATCGATGAAATCCTCTGATATTATAGCAAAACGGTGCTCATTACGATTTTGATCCACCATCTTTTCTCTACTAGCTAGCTAGTAGGCCATCACAAATAGACCTCTAGTAGAGTAGTCAATCAGAATGCAGGATGCGTGTTAGAATGTTAGTAGGTTTATACTAACACCATTTACACTATTGCCTTAATCATCGTCATCACTATCATAATCATTGCCATCATCATCGCCATCAATATCATCATGGCCATCATCATCATGACCATCATCACCATCATCATCATGGCCATCATCATCATAGCCATCATCATCGCCATCATCATCATCGCCATCATCATCATCGCCATCATCATCATCATCACCATTATCATCATCACCATCATCATCATCATCATCGCCATCATCATCACCATCATCATTGCCATCATTATCGCCATAATCATCGCTATCATCATCATCATTGCCATCATCATCATCGCCATCATCATCATTGCCATCATCATCCCCATCATGATAATCACCATCATCATTGCCATCATCATCATTGCCATCATCATCATCATCACCACTATCACCATCACCATTATCATAATCACCATCACTATCGTCAATACAAGGATAAATTTAATCTATCGTCATTTTCCTCATTATTACTACCAGCACCGTTATCATGTTTTACCTCATGTTCAGTAATGTTGACCATCAATTCTGCTTCCATAAACTGGTCCAGAATATACTTCGGAGCCATATCCACTAGAGCCTGAAAATACCAAAATACATTTGATGATGTTTGACAAAAAGTTGATAGGCTCGTGTTACATCCCCAGGAATCGTAACCATAGCTCAAGTCTGCCAGGAATCCAAGCAAGATACCACATGAAAAGAAATTTCAACTAAACTCTTACACACCATAAGCACAGGTTGTACTGTTTGTGTGCTCATACTAAAATGGTTGCGGTCATTTATGATAGGTACTGAAGCTGTATTGATAACGGTTATGATTTCTAAAAGTTAATATGACACAGAAATTTAACTAAATCGGGTGTCTTAAAGCATGAATTGTATTTAAATTCAGGTCGTACTCATTTCTCTCAGCTTTAATTTGTGTCATTAAATTACCCGCACCTTGTTACGACTTATTTGAGCAGCTTTAATTTCATGCAAGTAATTTTCCGCGTTTGTTCTTTTGGTTTGTTTAATAAACTATTGACAATCAATGCAATTGTGAGTTGTTGTTTTTTCAACAAATAATTTTCAAAACTTAATCAAAAAGCCATCAGGTGGCTCTCAAAAAATGGTTTTAATTCGCTTTTGTAGCCTTTTCTGCACTGTGATTGGTTGGCCAAAAGAGTGTGATTAGATTCTATAAATAGAGGAAAATAATTCTTATGTTGAAATCACACGTTGGGAACAATTAAATTGCAGAAATCGCCAGTGATTTTTAAAATGGATATAATTAACCATGAAACCAATCAGGTTGCAGGAATTAATCACATGTGATTTTAAAATGGATATAATTAACCATGAAACCAATAAGGTTGCAGGAATTAATCACATTTGATTTTAAAATGGATATAATTAACCATGAAGTCATCCTGCTAGGAACTAATCAGATTGCAGAAATCGCCAATGATTGTAAAATAGATATAATTATGGATATAATTAACCCTTTCAGTCCCAGTTGTAGTGTTAAATTCTCCCAACCTGAGTCCATACTTTTCATTGAACAAGTTTGAGAGAATTTGACTTTGAATCTTCAGTAGTTTGCTTTGTTTGATCAGTTCTCATTTTCTCATTACCAAATTTCTTATTTTGTATGTGTTATGTAAGGAGAAGTTGGGTGTTGATAACTGACTTGGACTGAAAGGGGTTTACCTGACATTTAGCACTGGAGCGTGATTTTTTACGAAGTGTGGTACTGTAGCTACTGGAATTTTGTGTTATCAGGCCTCGTCAAACAATTTAGCAGACAAACTGTGGCACGTTCCCACATACAACTTTTTATTTATGATATATTTTAAGGGTAATGTACATATTTAGTTGCTGCAAACAAAATTGCTATTCATGTGCCATTTAACACTTATTGACTGAGACTGAGGGAAACTGTATGTCTTGTGGTCCTGATGGCCATCAAGGGAACACAAAACATACTGCATGCTTTCCCGAGGTTAAGGTCAATAAGCATTTTGTTATAGACGAACTACCCAAAAAGAACAAATAGTAGCTTTAAATTTTTTTTTTTATTGTCCAAACTGGTGTTTTGTCTTCAAATCTTTGAAATCACACTGAATTACAATAAACTTCTGGTTTTGTTAATTACTGGTCCATAACACAGTGTTGCCCGCTGAGTGCTTGGTTGCCAGGAAACAGTGAAACTTGTTCATGTGCACATGATGTTTTCTTGTCCAATAAGGGTATGATAATAATAATAATAATAATAATAATAATAATAATAATAATAAAGATTTTATTTAGGTGTCAAGTCTTCTAGCTGGCCAAAGGCCTACTAATTGGGGACACCATCTTTGCCACTCTAAGGTGGACGGAGACCTTTCACATGACAGACACACACACACATAAACAAAGATAATATGTCCAAGAGGGCCAACGGTTTAACGTCCTTATCTGAGAAGACATGAAAGTCTAACTGCTTGCAGATGTTAGAGCAAAGGCAGCACTTTCTCCTCAATTATTTTAAGACCCTGAGTGTTGGTCCGGCTGGGAATCGAACCCCAGCCTCCCGCAAAATAGATTGGCACCTTACCATTGAGGCTAACCAGGCGACGAATGCATAACTGCGATAACATCTAGCTGACAATTTGCACCATCATGCTAAGTTTTGGCAAGGATGGATTTTTGGTCTAGATCGCTTGAATGATCTCAATAGATTCCATAAGTAACACAAATCTCAATTTTTGTGATGTCACACTACGCCACTCTGTATGAAAAACTTACCAATTTCCTAATCCTTTCTGGAGTATTTGCACATGGTGTAAAATACGTGTCACGCGACACTGTGTCAAAATGTGAATCACGCACTCCGGCAGCATGTGACAGATATCCACCAGGTGTGTTGGGAGGCGTGGAGGGTGGAGAGTAAAACTCATCCCCAGACGACCCCTGACTTTCATTGTCTTTTGAAATGAAATTATTTGGCAAAGCAATATCGACTGGAGCAGACAATGCAGAACCTTGCAGAAATGGTGTGGATCCCATGACGAGGCTCTGTTCTGCTGGCGAAGAATTTGTGTTGTTTCCTGTTCTCACGGCATAAGCCATAGTTGGGCCGCCTTTCTCCAAAAACTGGTATGATAATGGAGGCGGGACACGGTTTAAACTGCATGGGATGTCTTGAGGTGGATGATGAAATATTTTGTTCACAAAGACGGTGATCATGAGAATATCAGCAGCTTCAAGTTCTAAGGCATTTCGGCTGAGGAAAAAAAATTAATCCCGTTTCAAAAGAAACAACAAGTCAGAGGAATTAGACTGACATATATTAAAGTAATCCAAATTTTAGTAGACTCGACACACCAGCCATCCCCATCAAACCATTGTTTTACATGTCAACTCTTTAGCGGCAGCCAAACCTTCATTTAACTACCGAAGAAATTGGACCATACCTCACAGAAACTGATTGAAGTAAATCTTAAAGTGGCATACATGTATGGGCCAACGAAAACTCGTTATTCGCTAGCAAATGTTGCCTTATAGCTCTGTTGATAGGGATGTTGCACCAATATCGCAGAATCCAATGCCTTGAAGAACACCTTTTCAGCTTGAGGATTTTTTCTATTGCCATTCATACAAAAGGTACGCAAGGCGTACATGTGTCTACTGCTTTATTTTGTTGCTTTTATGTTGGGAAAACTGTAACAAGAAGTCCATGTTTTGAGTTGATTGATTTGACTGAAGAATACTATTGATCGACATTGTCGAAAACACAAGCTTGCAGAATCCACACACTCTAACGCGTGTCAGGCCTTCGTGAGATTTCACTTGTGATTGGTTGAAATTAAACAGGTGACCAACTCCTTGACATCACAGATTAAGTACACGTGGGTTGCTCATTGCGATTTCACATGTGATTGGTCGGAATTGGCCTGACCGCCTCTCCTCGGCATCATGAATCATTTATTGATTAGCGATTGCATATCGACAAGTTAACAAACCTTTTTTAACCGTACAACTGTAACACTGATTGTATCGTACCACTACAACCGTGCTGCTGTATCTATATGACTGTAAATATTGTACCTCCATAACTGTACCGTACTACCATACCTGTATAACTGTATTACTGTATCTCTATAGCTTTACACTGTACTATTATAATTCTATAACCGTACCATACTTTTGTACCAGGGCAACCGTACTACTGTACCTCTATACAGTAGCTTTATACCGTACTACTGTACCTCTATAGCTTTATACCGTACTACTGTACCCCTATAGCTTTATACCGTACTACTGTACCTCTATAGCTTTATACCGTACTACTGTACCTCTATAGCTTTATACCGTACTACTGTACCTCTATAGCTTTACACCGTACTACTGTACCTCTATAGCTTTATACCGTACTACTGTACCTCTATAGCTTTATACCGTAGTACTGTACCTCTATAGCTTTACACCGTAGTACTGTACCTCTATATAGCTTTATACCGTACTACTGTACCTCTATATCTTTATACCGTACCACTGAACCTCTATAACTGTACCAGACTACAGTACCTCTTCAACAGTACGCACTACTTTTCCTTTATAATCATGCTGCTGTACCTGTATAACTATACTTTTGTACTTTTGTAAGACCACCATCACCATTGTCATCATCATCACCACTAATGCCACTATCATCATTACCACCATCACCATTGTCATCATCACCACCATCAGCACTAACGCCACTACCGTCATCACCATCACCACTGTCATCATCACCACCATCACTACTACCATCATCACCACTAACGCCACTACCATCATCACCACCACAATCATCATTACCATCATCACCACCATCACCATCGCCGTCACCCCTAATTTCAAATTTATTATGCGGTACCCCCCACTTTTGCGCTGTTCTCAATTATCAATTGAAACAAATTTTCAACATTTACAGATCTTTGCAAGCTCAATAAACATATACTCCCATCCTATAAATTAAAATCAAATTTCTCACCTTGAGTACAATGCGAGTAGTTTAGAATTGACGAGAAGCAATGCATGAATGGCATTCTCATTGCCCTTGTTTCTTGCCATACCTAACGCAGTATTCAACAAGCCAATGCTCATTTCACTTAAGGGTTGATTAAGCTGGATGCGCTCAATAGCTTCAACCAAAAAACATTGTTGCTGCGTCGACAGCACAGACCATGTGTCAATTAGACTTCCTAAGTTGTTCCAGATTCTCTTGCGACTTGATACAACATCTGGTTTAAGTAGCTCGAGCGATGCACCGAAATGCATTGTAGCAATGCGATAAAGAACTGATAATTTTCTCTTCAGGAAATCCTCTGATTCATCACCATCACCGTTGAATGCCAAAAAGCAAAGCTCATAGAACTGAAATGGTAAAATGCCTATGAGCATAAAATATCCTAAAATGTATATTTCATCTACAAATTTGCAAAAAATAAGAAGAAAATCTGAGTGTCTTTACCACTTGAACAGTTTTGAGCTGGGGAATAAGGAGATTGAGGCATGGTTTAGCTTCAAAGTTTATTCCTTAACGTATCAACAGATAATTTACGCATGATTTGTAGACAAGTCAAACTGACAAACTTGATTATTAACTCATATTATGTGTAGTTTGAGGAACTAATTAACGTTTGAGGGGTATTTAAAAAGCAGTACTAAGAGTGAAATCAGTGTTCCAGCCACAAAATTCCGCTTGAGGGCCTAAGTTGCTACGACAACTCATATTGGTGTCTAGAGGTTTTAAGAAAGGGCCAATGTACCGATATCTTTCTAATATGCAACAAAAAAGACACAGTTACAAGTTAAGACAATGAAAATGGCAATTTACATTTGAAGCTAACATGGGGCATTTTTTTCTACACAATAGAGTAAATCTTTTGCAACAAAGCAAGCAACAGTATAATTGCTGAATCATGCACCACATTAAAATGGATGAAAATAGCAATAAAGGTCTGCAAATATTTATGCATTTGTTGTTTATCAACCAGCTGAAATCAATCAACCAATGTGAGTGGAAGTTTTTTTTCATACGACCTTGTTTTACTTGGATTCGTTTCTTCAGCTCTCCACTACACCATCTGCATTTTCCTCTTAACTGTCAAGATCTTCTTCCTTTCGTTTCTTCTGAGCTGTCGATATGTGCTTTTTCATTTCTTACTGGGAAAAAAACTTCCCATAAACCTCAAAGATATGTTTGTAAGGTTTAACCTTACCATCACGGATGACCATGAGTTCCTGCAATACTTCAGAACCTTGGTCAAGGCTCAGCGGTCACTAAATCAGGTAAAATATTCATAGATTCACTTTAACGTTGTGTAAAAAGGTACAGAGCTGTTGTTTAGATTAAAAACTCTTTTCAACTGGAAAATTATTATAATGTATTGTAGCTAAAATATCAGAGACATTTTCAGCAAGAGGAATTAGGGAAGGAAAGGGCCATAACGCCCCTTAAATGCTTTTGCTAGGGGTCATCTCTCAATCTTTTGCGGGAATCTGGCAGCATAAGGGATGTGGTTATGTGGCACATGCGTACTAGTACTGTAGCTACTCAACTATATACTAAGGTCACGCTGTTCATGACTCTAAGATCCAGGCTCACTCTTATTTTTACTTGGTAGATTTACGTGGTAATGTTTTAGTGCTCATGCACACTTATTTATAAAAATCGTACTTTTCCTGAGTCTCGCAATTATTAAAATTTTGGCATTTTGAGTCTAATATAATTTTTAAATATTTCTTAAATAATAAAAAATATATAAAAAATATGTTCGGTAAACGAAGAACGAAAGAGAAATAATCTAGTAGTTTTAGTCACTTTGATCGATCAAAGCACATTTTTAAGGTTTCCATGAAGACTAACTTTAAAGAATGAAAAATGTAAATAGATTTTTTGTGCAGCAGGTCAAGTGATAGAGCCTCAGTATGATTCTTAAAAAATTCTTAGAATTTCCGAAGTCTGAGCCACGTGATTTATATAAACTGGATTCTCAAAAAAAAAAGTGTGTACTATTGTGGCTTCCAGTTAGCTGGTAGTACCTAACTGTTATAGATTTTTACTATGTATACTATTGAAGCACAACACCAAATGACGTATATTCTAACCTGAGGATTAATTCTTGAGATGTTAGCCTGCTTCTTAGCTATTCATGATGAATATTGGACATACAATTATTAAAATTGTACTTTATATCAACTTTGACAGATAAAAAAACTGTTAAAAACAAGATTAGCTTCAACCAAAAAAAAAACTATATTTTTCGTTCAACGAATTTTCTACTTCTCTGAAGTTACTGTCAATGGTCCAGAGCTAATCGCATGACCTAGAATTAACGGCCAACAAAGTAACAACCATGTCATGGATATTACTGCAAGGTTGAGCAGCTTCACAAACTATTCCAAAGGATATCCTTATAGAATCTTAACTTTATAAGGCAGTACTTCAGGACCTACGTATCCAAATTAATTTTTAAATGTTCAATGCTGGAGGTGTCTCCCAGGAACTGGAAATATATTGTTTTTAATTTGGCAGGGACCACATGAGGCATCTTGGGATATTGAAGAGGACAGTTGTGTTGTGTTTGCTCATTTTTAAATAATGTTAAGGTAAGGATGAAGAATTTTTATTTCCCAAAAATGTTCCAAACTGCTACTCCAGGTCTTTCCCAACAATAGCTCAAAATGTGGAACGTGTGCAAATGAGAAAATTGGGGAAGTGGATAGCTTCAAAAACTCCCTCTTATTTAAAATTCTATATCAGAACCATCTTCTAAAATTACTTAAAATTGATCCATTAACCCCCTTCAATGATCCAAAAATGTTCCACAAGAACCATTTCCAACAATATTGTAAAATACTCTATCTGGACCTTCACATTCTGAACCCTTCTAAACATTTTCCGGTAATGGTTTAATATGGCACACCATAACACTTGAACCCTTCAATCTACATTCAATATCGATCAACCATGGACAACCCTTCTTAAACAATTTTTCAAAGTGCTCCATCAGTATCCTCCACTGACAATCCTTCAAACACTCCATCAAGACCCTCCTTTGATAATGTTTTAAATGCTCCATAAGGATCAGGATCCTCCACTGACAGTCCTTCAAACAAGCCAACAAGACCCTCCTCTGATAATATTTAAATGCTCCGTTGGGATCAGGATCCTCCACTGACAATCCTTCAAACATCCCATCAAGACCCTCCTCTGACAGTATTTCAAATGCTCCATAAGGATCAGGATCCTCCACTGACAGTCCTTCAAACATCCTATCAAGACCCTCCTCTGATAATATTTAAATGCTCCGTTGAGATCAGGATCCTCCACTGACAGTCCTTAAAACATCCCATCAAGACCCTCCTCCGATAATATCTAAATGCTCCGTCAGGATCAGGAGCCTCCACTGACAGTCCTTCAAACATCCCATCAAGACCCTCCTCTGATAATATTTAAATGCTCCGTTGGGATCAGGATCCTCCACTGACAGTCCTTCAAACATCCCATCAAGACCCTCCTCTGATAATATTTAAATGCTCCGTCAGGATCAGGATCCTTCACTGACAATCCTTCAAACACCCCATCAAGACCCTCCTCTGACAGTATTTCAAATGCTCCGTCAGGATCAGGATCCTCCACTGACAATCCTTTAAACACCCCATCAACACCCCCCTCTGATAATATTAATTTTATTTTAAATGCTCCGTCAGGATCAGGATCCTCCACTGACAGTCCTTCAAACACCCCATCAAGACCCTCCTCTGACGATACTTCAAAATAATTGAATAGAACCTTGCCCTCAGATGTTATGAAAATGGTCAATGAGGCAATGATGGAAAGAATTCAACAGCAGATCAGTGAAAAACCTGCTTGAAAATTTCCTCAATTTTTGAAGAGGTTTTCACCAGGCTATGAAGACACACAGAACTGAACATGTTTTATTTAATACATGGACGTATGTAACTCGGTTATAAAGTTAGAAAGAAAATGTTCCTCGAGTTGAATGCTCAGAAAAATTCTGAGTCACTGTAGTTTTATTTATTTATTTGTTTTAAATTAGTTGTTGTTTTAACAAATTAAATTAAATCATAGACCATAATTATGCAAATCATCTACAAGCTTATGTCTCATAACTTACAGACAACCACCAATATTGATCATGTCATATTAATGCTTCACTGAGCTATGAAAACAAAGTTGTAGATCAGTTGCAATCAAAATGCATGTTCTATCCAAATTATTTTACACCACAAAATGGTTGCCTTTAAATATAGATCAGAGCAATTATTCTATGATATTTGCTTACCATTTGATGCCATTCTCAAGTACTGAGCAAAACTGAGTAAGTTAAAAGAAAGTTATTAAAACGTCAGTTTAACAAACAGCCTGCTTGGTTAAACTTACCTGTTTAAACACAATAATTGTACCATTGTCACAAGTGATTGAGGAATAAGGATCTCCAAGCTCTTTCATGTAAAACACAGATGTGATGAGTGGTATAAAAAATTGAGTGGCAGCGTTAAGATCAACTTCTTTGAGACCTTCATCAGCAAGGCCTGCATTAACAGATTGTTTGTTGATGTGATTTGTAAATGATTGATCTGCCCACAGAAAAAGAATATCTGGCATAGAATTAACTATCAGAAGGCATTTCATTGTCTAAGCTTTAGAGACTATCTTCTGGGGCTTGGCAATGATCTGCAGATAAAAAGTATTATTAAAAGATATTATAATTGTGAAAGAAATTTAAATAGTAAATAAATATATAATCACTAGAGTGGTAGAAGGAAAGCATGTTAGGATTTTTGAGATTTTCCTTTATTTTGGATGTTTGGTAAGTAAGATAGATCCATGTAGCATTTGTAGGAAGCAAGTAATTATTATGGCAAATTCAGTGTTGTGTGTGAAATGTGGGAAACAGATACATGGCAGGTGCATGAAAGTAAAGAGAGTGACCCCAAGATTGGGGAGAAATTTTGTGTGTGGAAGATGCAAGAAACAAGCTAATAGATTAGTGGGACCGGTGGAGGAGTTGTGTGAAGAGGTGAAAACAGAGAGAAGTTTCTATTACTTGGGGGATAGAGTGAATGCAAGACGTGATTGTGAGGCAGCTGTGACAGCAAGAGCAAGAATCGGGTGGGTGACATTCAAGGAATGTGGAGAGTTGCTGAACTCAAAAAGGTTCTCACTTAAGATGAAAAGAATGATTTATCGGAGTTGAGTAAGATCAATGATGTTACATGGGAATGACACATGGTGTTTGAGGGAAAATGAGATGGAAATTTTGTGATGGACTGAGAAAGCGATGGTGAGAGCAATGTGTGGTACAAAACTTATGGAGCAAATGCAGACAGAGGACCTAATGGAGATGTTGGGATTGAAGGAAACAGTGGTTCAGATGGTAAAAGTGAATGGAGTGAGATGGTACGAGCATGTGTTAAGGAGGGATGATGGCCATGTTTTGAGAAAAGTGTTGGAGATTGAAGTGAAGGGAAAGAGGAAGCGAGGACGACCGAGGAAGACGTGAAAAACACAAGTGGGGAAGAAGAGCAAGAGTGTTGGTTTGAAGAAGTAGGATGCAATGAATTGACTTGGGTGAGATGTAGAGTGGGAGGTGGAGAGACTGCTGCAAAAGTGGGGTAAATCTGGCCACCCCCGTTTACGGGGATAAGCCCAGATCAAAATTGGAATTGACTGATTGGATGGTTTATTCCTCAGTGCAACAATGTTACCCTAAGCCAACAGAGTATGAACTGATGACAAAAAGTCCTTTTTATATCAACCAATCCTGTCTTTTATTGACATATTATATAGTTTTCTGGAATTCAAATAGAAATGGCAAATTTAAAATTATGCACTTAATGACTTCATGTGGCTACTGCTGTAGTTAATTACGCTGTATTTTTCAGCTGTGCAAAAAAAATTCACTTCATCTAGGCACTTTAAACTATAAAAAAGATCTCTGTAATCTAAAAGTCTCCAAGCTATGATGGTTACTATATTGAAAATATGGAAGTTTTTAATACATAAATTGCTCCTTTCATTCAAATATAATTTGTAATACTACTAGTATACGGTATTAGGTACTTGTCGTAACTACATGTATAATTTCTAAATTATAAAAAAAAACTATTTAAAATCACTGTATAATTCATCATACAACACTAACCTCTACAGATTAATTGCATTTAATTTTAGCTTCCTTTCAAGTGCCTTTTTACCAACTTGTAAAACATCAGCTGCTGTAGAATATATTAACAAGAAATTATACTTACATAGTACTTTAATATATCTGCTGCCTACTGTCCTACAAAATTTTCCTACTGTATATATCATAGACCAGTTCACGACCGTAGTTGCATCATGGGTAATCAGCAGGGCATGGATTACAGAGAGTCGAGTGGCGAACTGAGGTTTATCAACGATTTCTCGCAAAATCATAAGATGTAAACTCTCGGATTTTCAGACAGGCAAGCTTAGCTCTAATCGTTGACACCTGCCGATTTTTGGCGTGTTTGGTTGAAAATTACACGAAAACCGTCATCTTTGACGTTTGGAGTCGAAACTATGCCTTCTTACTAATTTCAACCTGCTCTTTCCATTTCTGAAAATCATTTTGTCGCAACTAATTAATTTAAGGAGGTTGTGGTCACGTGACCTCTAACTGCAAAGGGCCTATTGAATAGAATATTGACATTAATTGATTAGAACATTTTGCCGACCAGATGCTCTACCCACTGAGCTACAAAGACTCACATCTGACCGGTAATCAGAGAGTTGCGGGTTCCATTCCTGTCATTTCTGAGCATTCAACTCAAGGATCACGCTTTCTAACTTTATTACCGAGTTGTATACTTTGATATAATCAAATATTAATGTATTAAAATAAAATGATAAGTGCTATATTTAACGCCAATTACTAAGGAAGCGGTTATCCATTCTTCCAGGCTTGAAGGTAGTATTATTATAAAATGAAATCAATTTTTATAAGGTAGTATTTAATAACTAGAGATAAAAATATTAATTTGAAATCCAATTAAAATTTATAAAACTATTTGTTCTCTCAAGCTATAGAACACATTCCGCCTCTCTGGTAACAGGCTATGCGGTCTGTTAGAACTGTCGGTCATAACGACAGTAAACAAACGCTTACTAAAACAAACCAAAGTAGCAACAATAATTTTACATTTGCCTTACCGTATCTACCCCAGCTCCAAAGAAATCTCTTATGCTTGCAAACAGTTCAGCATGTGAAACGTCCTTCTTGGTCAAAGCATCGGACAAAACAGAATGACCTAAGGTGATGTAGAAACACCAAAACCGAGCTCAGTTTGGCTAGATAAATATTTCCAGATATTATATATATCTATTTAGACGATTCTGAGAAACAAAAAAAAATCTAAGAAAATTTAGAAAAATTGGTTAACAACTGTTACATCATCAAAATACTTTAGCAGTTTGAGAGGATGGATGTACGTTTGCGCCCCCGGATGGGGTACTCCCATATATCGACTATACGCGAATTTTTGCCACTGTTCAGGGTGTGGTTTTAAGACCATCCAGTTAAGAACAGGTTTTATAAATAACGGAAATTTTTGTCTAGAACAGGGTATAAAATTTTGCAATGTTTACAAGCTGTTTAGTGCAGGGTGCAACAGTTCTTCCCGAATGAGAATTAGTTTGACTGGGTTTTGATGTAAGTGGATTTCTTCGTGATTCACAGGCCCCATCTTTGTCAGTTAGAGCTCACTTGCTAATCGGTGACGTTTTTTATCTTTTTTCTGGAACACGCAGACAGCAAGATTATCCATTGTCCCATTTAGTTGCTTTTTGATGTAAACTGATATGAAGGTCTCTGCTTTCCAACCACAAAGGTCCCAGGTTCGATTCCGGCAGTTTGCCGAGATTCGAATATTTGTGCGACCTTCTTTTCCGCCTAAGCCAACTCAGCTTTTCATCCTTCCGGGGTAGGTAAATGAGTATCAGCCTTTGTTGGGAGCTAACCTGCGATGGATTAGTGTCCCTTCCAGGGGGAGTCAAAGACTCTTATCCGCTTAACACAACAGAAACCGGAGATAAGCGCCGGCTCCATGGGCCACTAGGCTCGTAAAGGATTTAGCTAGCTAGCTTTAGCTGATATGAAGGATCACGATTTGCTAGTTTAAAACAGGATATCAAAACCAAGTCATTACTAGTTTATAACAGGGTCAGGTTTGTGAATACCCGGCAGTACAGCCCACCAAACGTTCTGGTGAGTACCCCATCCCCCCTCCCCCCATCCTTTAGGTTTGCGCAAGCGTTTTTACTTGTTCAGTAGTCTTCATGTATGTACAATGATTTCATCAATGCATGCACAAGCCATCAACAACAGCTGAATGACTTTTTACCTTGCTCGCAGATCTAGAAATGTATGGCAATCAGTGGCAACAGGAAACTTGGGATGATTATCAGGAGGCTGCTCTGATGCTACATGAGTAAAATAAAATGAATAGCTGGAAAACTACGTTGAAATTAACTTGTCAGTGAACCAATAGAAGAGCAAGAGGTCAGATCAAGGCAGCAACTTCAACCGTAGACAGCTGTTTCGTCCATTTTGGGACTCATCAGTGCGGTGTAGATCGTGCGCTATGAAAAAAAAGCCATGTGAATCTTCACAGGATTGTTTTGTCAATTCGTTAGTTTTATTGCTTAATTTTTCAGTGAAAGGATATGTTGTTCGAGTCGGTATTGGGTTAAACTTTGAGCTTGATGAAAAACTAACCTATGCCTTGTTATTTATTATAGCGCACGATCTACACCGTACTGATGCATGAGTCCCAAAAAGGGCGAAACAGTTGTCTACGGTTGAAGTTGCTATTGGTTCACTGACAAATTAATTTCAACGTAGTTTTACAGCTATTCATTTTATTTTACTCATGTTTCTTACATTTGGTAGCTGGTTGATCTTCTTAAATCCTACGTTATATGGCATTTTGTACACAGTATTCTTTATTACAGTCTATATTTGTTGCTACGAATCAATGGTTAAGTGCTATTGAAGCTATAGTAGTGGCCATTGGCCTCAAAGTATGGACGAGCATCTTCAGTTGTTACTTAATTTTGGAAAAAAAATAGATTTCCAAGGTGTTTAGAAAAAGTTCAAGTAAACTTGCAAACAATGTTTTAGGGAAAAAAATATGAAATTTTGAGAATTTCAATAGGAGTAATTAAAACTGTAGGAGGATATTTGTACCTAAACTTTTATCTCAACTAGAGCTCGGCCCTGATTTAAACCTTTCTATGTTTCTTTCTTGAAAGTACTGGTTAAGTGAGTTTGTGCCTTAGGCTGATCACGTTATTTTGTTCAAGTAATTTTCAGAAATTCTGAAGGAAAATAATCTAAAAAAAAAGACCGTATTTCTTTGATACGCGTCCTGCACAGAAGTGCTGTATATGGAAAAAAGTATTGTAGCATCATTCAATTCCATCAAGTTCTACCTCTCTGTTTCTAGTTTTGATTTTTCTCCTTCCTCTCAAAATGCTACTGAAAATATTTTGATGGGAGGGAGGGAGTTAGCCGCCCGCCTGCCTCCCTGCTAGCTACGGAATTGTACTCCGTATTTTAACTACAACTTCAGCATAATGATAAGAAGGAATAAGAAGGAATGACATTAAGATATTTCACTATTATCAATGAAACACAACTGAATATGAAACGAACACTAACTTGAAAGTGTATGGTAAAATGACAGCAAAAATGTTGACAAACCTGGAACATTATGTTGAGGCCTCGCACCAAGATCTATGTCCCACTCCTGTAGTTTTTTATTTATCTGGAAGTGCAGATAATCTGTTATATCTACCGTAAGTTTCTTAAACCTTTTAAAACCCGGACTTTGGATATAACGGAAATATGGCGGCGGAAACATTATGAGTTTTGGAAGAGCTTCTATTTGGAATTCATGAGTAACATGGACGAATTTTTTAGCCTCTTCACAAGGTGGGTTTTCGAAAAGGCCAATACGCTTGTCCAATAGGAACGTACCAATAGCTATAACAAAGAAGGAAAAAGGTTAAGAATGAATTCGAAGAAGGTTATTAGGCAATAAATATTCTGTTGCTACATTTATAAAAATAGAAATACAGTCAGTACCTTATTACCGTACAACAAATATCTATCTACGGTTTCGGATAGAGTGTGCATTAAAACTACTGCATTTTAAATTGAACAATGCAAATTCATAGTTGCTGTTTTTTTCAGTTACAATGTTTTCAATAAGTTTGCAAGTGAAAATTTTACATTATTCTTTTACCTCGTCTACTAAGCCCCTTCACTGCTAGTACGTCTAGTAAGCCACTTAACTGCTAGTCATTTTAGTAAGCCCATTTACTGTTTGTCCGTCTAGTAAGCCAATTCATTGCTAGTATGTCTAGTAAGCATTTTCACTGCTAGTCAATTTAGTAAGCCCATTCACCGCTAGTCAGTTTAGTAAGCCCATTCACTGCTAGTCAGTTTAGTAAGCCCATTCACTGCTAGTCAGTTTAGTAGGTCCATTCACTGCTTTCCAGTTTAATAAATCGACTTACTTCTAGTCAGTTTAGTAAGTCGATTCACTGCTAGTTAGTTTCGTAAGCACCTTCACTGTTACTCCGTTTAGTAAGCCTATTCACTGTTGTGCAGTCTACTAAGCCCATAAATACCGTTAGTCTGTTTAGTAAGTCCATACACTGTTTTCAAATACTACCTACAGGGGGTAAATTTTTTCCCCTATGAAGCAATGATTGCCGTTTTGGTCCCTAAAGGTATTCCACAGGATGTAATTGTAAATATGTGTGTTGGGTAGATTTAGGACATTGCAATAGTTAAGTGTTACACTATAAACTCCACATACGTTTGAATATATACACAAACAACTTTTGAAAAAAACTTGCAAAACTTTCCGTACGAGAGCATACTTATATTTATGCATTCAATCGAACTCTTATACCCAAACCCTATAACAGTCATTACATAAATAAGTACGGCCAAGAATGGAATATATGGCATTTAATCTTACATTCAGTTGACCAATCAATAAGATGAGGCATCAGGTCGTTTAAAAGAATTGTAGAGTCATTGTTGCATCTTAAAGATTCCAATCTCTTCATCAAATCTCTTGTCACACCATTAAAATTATCCATGTTTTCATGAACTGGTTTTGGAAGCAACATTTTGGGAGACAAAGCTTTGCGCAATCTGTGCCCTTCTTCACCTGTTCTGCAAAAACGTGAAATTAGAGAAATAATTAGTCCGTTTAGATTTAGCCTTGATACTTCTTTAGCCTTGCTCAACTCTCTGTTCATAATGAAAACGTCTAATTCTTGGAACTAAGCAGCCAAACTAATCTTTACCCAGACCAGGCGTGTATGCAGCTTTAACTGTAGATGGAAAGGAAGGGGGGATGGGAGGTGCA
>JAOBAY020062164.1:0-12736 GCA_025331085.2 Zoanthus sociatus
GCACAGGCCCCCCCGGCCCCTCCCCTTGCTACGGCCCTGCACTTACAGTGTATAGAAAACCAAACTGAGTCTCAGTGAGACGACTCAGATTCTTGGCCCACAGTAGTAGAACCACAATTCAGAGCAAAACTGGCATCCAGTCCACAGGCAACTCGTTTAAGATTCCTGTCAAAGAGTGAGAATGGTATTTCAGTTTTCACTCCGCTTTTCTCAGTTCTCTATATTTTGGAACAAATAATGCATATAATAATACCCGGTGCACCGGAACGAATAATGCATGTTCTAAAATCCAGTAAACCGGAACGAATACTGCATGTACTAAAACCCGGTACACCGGAACGAATAATGTATGTACTAAAACCCGGTACAACGGTACGAAACGAAGTCACTGGAACCTACGGAACGGAACAAACGGATCAAAACCACAGAACGTGACTTTGCTAGAAAGTGTCCAGTCATAATATTAATTTTGAGTTTTCCATACACTTCTCTGACTCTGTAATTGCTTTTACTCGTGAACGTGTGTGGCTGCTTCAGTGGAACAAATTACAAACAACAGTCAAGTGCCGACTGGACGCTTTTAAGTTTAGCACAGCTGCAGTTATTAGTAAATTAATTAGAAATTTTATAAGGAAAGTGATGAGGCTCAGAAAAATGAGATTCATAAATAAAAATTCAATTCAATTTCATTTCTTGGGGATAGGAATAGAGCCCTGATGTTCAAGATAAATCTTCTCTTTGTTCCCGTCCCTCCCCTCCCCCGGCATAAATGGTAAATTTTCCTTATGTTGTTTGTTTTTTAAAACAAAGTTGTTAGAGTGGACTGGTTTGGAAACCTGGCAAATTACAAAAAAAGATTATGTTTCTTTGTCTGATGTGTGCACGATCACGGTTATGATCTTTAATTTGTACATGTTTTAGGTGTAATGCTTCATTTATTTGGTCTATTGGCTGCTTGCTCATTTATACCTCAAAGCCTTTTGTTATTTGTGCACGGTCAACGTCATATTTCAATTATCAATAGGGAAAAGGAGAACAATAACATATAACAAAGAAAGTCATCAAGTTTCTAAACCAGTCGACTTTGCCAACTGCTCCCTCGGGAAACATATGTTTTGTTTCTAGAGATTCGTAATTTGAGGGAAACGAAGCAGGTATTTCCCGAGGGATGAGTCATTAGGTGTTTTGTTACATAGCATAAACAAAATAAACCACAATTATTAAAACAAAACAAATTTATAATATTACAAGAATGAGAGTGGAGATACAAACGTACAGCAGTTCTTGAGTGTTTATGGAGTATTTTTCTACAAGGAATTCTCCAATTTCATCTTCTGCAAGATGAGCAAAACGTTCTTTTGGAGGCTCCATTTTTCTTTTTTGAATGAAAAGTCAAAAGTGCAAAAACAAGCTTTTAGTACGCGCGACCACCAATTTTCCCGCCGAATTTTCCCGCTCTCAAACGTGACAGCGCGACAGGAAATATACACCTGTTGATCAACAAATTTCGAGACGTTGACCAACCGAAAAGCATTTAATTTGAAATCATGCACGTGATCTTGATTTAGCCAATGACAGCGTGCGTTCGAGTCGAAAACGTACTTGTCATTTAACAATTAGACCTCGAGGACGAATGAACTACGAGTCAATAGTAAACATCGTAGTCCATGAGGCCGAGAGGTCTAAAATTGTTTTAGTATAAACCTACTAATTGGTCAAAAAATGATGTACAAATTATCTATGAAATCCTCTGGTATTATAGCAAAATGGGGATCATTATTATTTTGATCCGCCATCTTTTCTCTACTGGTAGGCTATTACAAATAGACCACTAGTAGAGTAGCCAATGAGAATGCAGGATGTGTGTTTCAAGAGACGAATAATTCAAAGTGATTTTATTCCAATTTTAAGCAACGATTTTCGAGTTACTGAATATTTGACTTATCTCAAGGTTTCACTTTGCACATATTGTTTACTTATCGGAGATTCTGTTTCAGGGATTCGAGTTAGAAGGGCTTGAAACTGAACGCCCGGTTGGGGTAGTGGCAGTCTGCAAAACGGTCTCTTCCTTTGCCGGGAGATCGAAAATCCAACGCGTTCATCATATGGGAAACTGGAAAGAGGAAATGGACGCGCGGACGGGAGCAAAAAGGAATGGAGGTGAGTGGCTCGCGATTGGATTTTCGATCTCTCGGCGAAATAAGAGACTGTCTAGGGTAGTGGTTATCAGTTGCGCCTCCCACCTCTACGACCCGGTATCGAGTCCTGGGTTTCGTATGTGGACTGAGATTTGCCGATCTTAATCTGACTCCCGAGGGTTTTTCTCCGGGTACTCCTCTCCAAATTCGACTTTCACGCCAAGATCTGAGTTGTCGAGCGAATGAACATAGGGATCAAATAGTTTAGAAACACTAGTCCTTTCATTGGAACTAAGCTGGATAAAATACTTTTTGTTACAAAGTGCGACGTGCTATTATAAAGTGCGACAGCTTTTTTGTTACAAAGTGCGACGTGTTATTACAATGTGCGACAGCTTTTTTATAGCAAAGTGTGAGAACTTTTTTATTGCAAAGTGCGACAGCTTTTTTCTTGCAAAGAGCGACAGCTTTTTTGTTACTAAGTACAAGGTGATATTATTTACAAAGTGCGACAACTATTTAATTGCAAAGTGCGGCAAATTTATAAAAAGAAAGCACTGACCACAAAATTGATCTGATTTACAGGCAAGAGAAGCACCCCACAGTCGCACCTAAACTCATTTTCAAGCGCGAACTCTTTAAGGGACCAAGGAATGCATTTTTAGCTTCAACAACAAACAAAAAACAAAGTGACGGTTGCGGAACTATACAGACTCGAATCCTCGCGAAGCGTTAGCTATCGATATATAACTACTACACAATTGCTGCTATAGACTTTGTTAAAGGCATTTTTATTATTTTTCTATATCAATTATTAAATATCACTAATAAAAATATAGTCATTATTTATGCTATTCAACTTGAATTTAAGTCTAAACTGTCTAGTATATTTTTCTGTTTAATAAGCATATTCAAAATCACAAGTGGAAAAAATATCAATATTCTTCTTATGAATTAATATTACGGTATGAAAAAATGGTAGTCAAAACAGAAACTATAGACCAACGCAAAGCCTTTTTACGTCAATTTTACAAAAGCACAACACGGCGATCATGTTCTAATTTACATCTTTCAATGCGGAAGACGTTTGATTATTTTATCTTAAACTCGTCCTCAATATCAACTATGTAACATTGATTTTACTTTCAAAAATATATCGACTCCAAGGGACTTGCCATAATTTAGCACGGGGTAAGGAGGTGGAATCAGTGGCGGGTCACTTTTTAACTTGCAAGAAAAAAGAGATGGTTCATAAAATCTTACAGTTATTGAGAAGAGGGTCACCTAATTTTGGTTGCAGTTTCTCTTTTTTCAGCAGGAATGAAAGAAGAGAAAATAATTTTTAAGCCCTTGGCGGGAATCGAGCCCAACATCTTCGGTTTACTAGTCCCACGTGTTGACCACTACATTACAAGGACTAACCACGCTGGAGACGCAGTGTCGGAAAGTACACAATGACTACTAAGTTAATGATTAATAGGAAATCAGTGCCGAGTATCACGTGACGAGATTAGAATTGTTGAGTGTTGTAATGTTCGGAGCTAGAATATATTGTATTAGAAATAAATATCGGTGAGTTTTAGGAAACGTGCGTCTGCGTTTTCGACACAGTGGCGACCACGAAGGGATTGTGTGTATGCTAGGAAATGGAAAAACAGTTAACGGAGTTAAACGCTAAATTGAAAACCCTGCACTTTCGTGTAAAGAAGACAGATGAAATTATCGAAAGGAACGACAGAGAGGCGGCAGAACGGCAAAAAACCTCCTTGGATAATATAACCGAAGTAGTAAACGAGTTAAAGGAAACCATTGAGGAGAAAAAGTTCGCCAAAGGCGAAGACGAAGAAAGTGTCCAAGAATGGGCAACTGAAATTGAGAAATCGTTGGCGCTGGCTGACGAGTGCAAACGAAAACTGAGCAAACTGATAGCCGAGTTCGAAAGAGAATTGCGAGATGCCGAAACGAAACGAGAGCACCGTAAACTGCTTGAGCTAGAAGACATAAAACTTGAAAAACGGAGAGAAGCCGAAGAAATCGCACGAGCTGAAAATTTGGAGTTTGAGAAAAAGAAATGGGAGCTAGAAGTTGAGTTCAAACAAAAATATCAACCCAACCACATGGAGTCAAGTGGGGCAACCTGCAGTGCCGTAAAAATGCCAAAGCTTGTGATAACCAAGTTTAATGGAACTGCCCAGGACTGGCTTAGATTCTGGGGGCAATTCGAAGCCCAAATCGATAAATCAAGTGTAGCAGCGGTCACAAAATTCTCATATTTGAAAGAGCTCGTGGAGCCAAAGGTAAGGAAATTAATCGATGGTCTTCCATTTACAGTAGATGGCTATGATAAGGCAAAGGATTTATTAAACCGCCGATACGGGAAAACTAGTGATGTTATCGGAGCATATGTAAGGAACATTTTGGAACTGCAAACTATAAGGGAGAGGGACGTGAAAAAGATCCATGAGTTTTACGATACTTTGTTATTCAACGTAGAGTCACTGCAAACATTACAGAGTCTTTACAAACTTGACGCCGCCGTGCAATTTACAATGGATAAAATAAATGTTATTAAACACGAATTGGCTTTGATGGATGAGAATTGGAGCGAATGGGATTTCCCCAAATTTGTCAAGATGTTAGAACAGTGGACAGTGAATAATCCTATTTCGACTATTTCAGGAGAGCAAAGGCTTAAGAGTTTTAGTAATTCGAGTCCGCGGAAAGAAAAAATGTTTTTGACCGGAAGCACGCAAAGCAGGGGGTGTTTTTACTGTGGCGATGATCGACACAAGGCCATCAACTGTGACAAAGTTGTTTTAGCGAAGGAAAGAAAGAAAATATTAGCAGAAAAACGCCTTTGTTTTAACTGTTGTGGGATGCAACACAGAGCCGGAGAGTGCAAAAGTAAAGCGACCTGCCAGAATTGTGGTGCTAAGCATCATACGTCCATATGTGAAAAATCCCAGACACGTGAGCCAGGAATGACAGCTAATCTTGTCGGTCATTCATCAGTTGTTCATCCGGTCGTTGTGGTTAAAATTAATGGATTAAAGTTCAGAGCCTTGTTGGACAGTGGCGCTAGCCATTCTTATGCTTCTTCTACCGCCATCAATTTAATTAAAGCCAAACCAAAATCGACAAGTTTGCGTCAAATTGCAATGTTGACTGGAGTTGAGACAAGGAAAATGCAAGTTTTCGACGTCGTTATTAGTTCAGTGAAAGATGATTTCCAATTACCTGTCAACGTCACAAAGGTGGAAAAACGCGAGTTGTTGACATTAGAAAACCCTAAGTACAAAGAACTGTTGAACAAGTACACACATCTCAGAGATGTTGAAATGGATGACATATGTGACGACGAACAACTTCCTGTACATGTTATTATTGGAGCGAATGATTTTGCGAAAATCCGGACTGGAGAACGATTGCGAGTTGGCCGGCGAGGAGATCCCGTGGCAGAGTTCACTCGGTTTGGATGGTCCATTATGTCACCTGGAGGAGAAGTTGATTCGGTATGTAACGCTTATCTTGCTGTGACCCCAACTTTCGATTATGAGAGACTTTGTGCTTTGGACGTGCTCGGCTTACAAGACCCCCCATCCGGGAATCAAGTCGATGTTTATGAGGAGTTTAAAGAACAATTGACAAGATCGTCTGACGGATATTATGAAACAGGCCTCCCTTGGAAAGGGAATTGTTCGGAACTACCTAACAATTACGAGGGTAGTGTACGCAGATTAAACACTCTTTTACGAAAACTAAAGAGAACTGACATGCTAGACGAGTATGACAGCGTGATACGTGAACAGTTGCAGGACGGCGTAGTAGAGAAGGCGCCCGCTAAGGCTGAAGGAAAGGAATTTTATTTACCACACCGCGCTGTAATACGTGAAAAGGCCGAGACA
Organism: Zoanthus sociatus; assembly: GCA_025331085.2. Classification (NCBI taxonomy): domain Eukaryota; kingdom Metazoa; phylum Cnidaria; class Anthozoa; order Zoantharia; family Zoanthidae; genus Zoanthus; species Zoanthus sociatus. The sequence goes on from JAOBAY020062164.1 coordinate 6,044, forward strand.
ACAAAAATGCGCATTGTTTACGACGCTAGTGCGCGTGCGCGGGACAGTGCACCTTCTTTGAATGAATGTTTACATGTTGGTCCACCTCTTAACAACCAATTATGGAGTGTTATCACACGTCAGCGTTTTCATCCTGTGTTAATGGCAGGCGATTTACGTCGTGCATTTTTGCAAATAAGAGTTCGTCAATCCGACCGAGATGCATTGAGATTTCACTGGATTAAAGATAAAAATTCAGAAGAAGTAGAAACATTGCGCTTCACACGTGTACTATTCGGATTAGCTCCATCCCCATTTTTGCTCAATGGCGTTTTGCAACAACACCTCGAACTTTCTCAGTCAAAGTATTCAGAAAGTGTGACGGAAATACGTAAAAGTTTGTATGTGGACGATTTAATTTCCGGCGCTCCTACTATTGAGAAAGCTAAGCAGTTAAAGCAAGATGCGATTGAAATATTTGAAGACGCCAAATTTATGTTACACAAATGGCACTCGAACGAACAGGAACTTGAAACAAACTGTTGTCTTACTGACAACGAACAGTCGTTCGCTAAGGAGCAGTTAAGTCAGTCTTCCAAGGGGGAGTGTAAGCTCCTTGGGTTAACGTGGGACAAGACCAACGATCGTCTGTGTGTCGATTTCCCAACGTCGCCAGCGGAAACCACCAAACGAGGCATTCTCACTAATTTGGCAAAGATTTACGACCCGCTCGGTTTAACGTCACCGGTTGTATTACAAGGAAAACTTCTGTACCGCGAGGCGTGCAGTAAGAAACAAGCATGGGACGCGCCACTACCTGAAAAAATTGCTAAAGAGTGGAGAAAATGGGAACATGGATTATCGAATGCCGTCTCCTTGGTGCGCAGTATTCCCGCCTTTCAAGAGACGATCGAAGAAATCCAACTTCACGCGTTTGGGGACGCTAGTATTCATGGAGTGTGTGCCGGAGTTTACGCCGTGGTGACTCAAGCGTCCGGAGTCTCACAAGGTTTAGTAACGGCTAAATCACGTCTGGCTAAGGAGGGACTGACCATCCCTCGCTTGGAATTAGTGGCTGGACATATGGCAGTTAATCTCGTGTCAAATGTACGCACAGCCCTGGAAGGCTTTCCTCTCGCAACACATGCGCACTGTTGGCTGGATAGCACAGTTGCATTACATTGGATCAACGATAATGGAGAATACCGACAATTCGTGGCTAACCGCGTGAACAAGATTCAGAGCCACAAACAAGTGAGATGGCATCACGTGCCAACCAACGACAATCCGGCGGACCTCGGAAGCCGTGGAGGTAGTGTCAGTGAACGTGAGCTATGGTGGAAAGGACCAACGTGGCTATCAGACCCCGCCAACTGGCCACCCGAGATAGTGACTGAGGCTAGCCCTCAGAGCTTGGCAGAAAGGAAGGTTCAACGAGAACTTTTCGCAGTGGGAGTTGAAGTAACCAACGACTTTGACCTCCTTCTCGAAAGGTTCGGCTTGCGTAAAGCCATGAGGATTTGTGCATGGGTCTCGCGATTCACGCATAATTCTCGACACCCTTCCGAAAAAGTCAAGGGACCGTTAACAACAAAAGAAATTGTCTATCAAGAAGAACTTTGGATTAAACGAACCCAACATCAAGCTACGATAACAACGAAGTTTACTGCAGACCGAGAGCAGCTTAATTTGCAGCTGAACGCAAATGGAGTTTATGAATGCCGAGGCCGCATTCAAGGTGAGTATCCTATTTACTTACCTGACTCCTTTCCTTTCACAGTTGAAGTAGTGAGACGTGCGCACGAGACAACCCTTCACGGGGGAGTGGGCTTAACCATGGCCAAGGTGCGAGAAAGGTTTTGGGTCCCACGTTTGCGGAGGCTAGCGAAGAAAATCGTTAAAGAATGCTGGGGTTGCAAGCGCTTCCAGGCTACAGCTGTCAACAGCCAACCCCCAGGATACCTGCCTAAAGAGAGAACCGAGGGAACCATACCCTTCAACGTAATCGGCGCTGACTTCGCTGGACCAATAAAGTACCGTGGCAAAGGTAGGGAAGAGTGTAAAGCCTATGTTGTTTTGTATTCGTGCTGCCTTACTCGAGGAGTTTTTCTCGACGTCCTGCCTAGTCTTGAAGCCAACGAGTTCATTCGCAGCTTGAAGTATCTTATTGCCAGACGAGGTCGGCCTACCACAGCGTATTCCGACAATGGTTCAACGTTTGTTGCCGCAGCCAAGTGGCTCAAGAAGGTTCGAAATGATGAAAGGTTCCACACTTTCCTTTGTGACCAATCCATTACTTGGCGTTTCAATGTGAGTCGTGCACCGTGGTGGGGCGGACATTTCGAACGACTCATAGGTCTAATGAAGTCTGCGTTTTATAAGGCTGTCGGACAAGGGCTTTTAAGTTGGAATGAGCTTTGTGAAATTATCTTAGATGTTGAAGTAACATTGAACAATCGTCCCTTGTGTTACATGGAGGACGATGCACAGTTTCCTACTCTTACGCCAAATTCGTTACTGTTCCTCAACTCTAATTTGCTACCTGAGCTAGAGCCCTATCACATCGAAGACCGTAATTTGAGGAAGCGCGCAAAGTTCATAAAGGCCACAAAGAACGCAATGTGGCGCAGATGGACCGGAGAATATCTTCGTGCATTAAGAGAAAGGCATTGTATGAAACATGATAATAAGGCGTGTAACCTAGCATGTGGAGATGTAGTCATCATAAAGTCTGAGGAACGCAACCGAAATAAATGGCCTCTTGGCATAGTGGAACAACTCTACCCCGGAAAGGATGGAGTGGTACGCGCTGCCAAAATTCGAGCAGGCCGCAATTACCTGGAGCGACCCATTCAACATTTGTACCCCTTGGAACTATCTTGTGATAGAGACCCTAAACCACGTGATGCACAGTCGTTGAATCCGAACCCAACGATATCCCGAGCGAAACGGGACGCAGCTGTTGCCGCCCGTTTACGAGTGCAGAACATTCTCGCAGAAGATGAATCATGACTGCGCTAGCAGCCCTTGATATTCATGACAAACATTTTTTACCCTATTCACTTATATATTTTGTTGTTTATTCATATATTGTTTTGTTAATTTTCTAAACATATGCCTCGTAATCGAGCCATATGGGGGGAGTGTGTCGGAAAGTACACAATGACTACTAAGTTAATGATTAATAGGAAATCAGTGCCGAGTATCACGTGACGAAATTAGAATTGTTGAGTGTTGTTATGTTCGGAGCTAGAATATATTGTATTAGAAATAAAATATCGGTGAGTTTTAGGAAACGTGCGTCTGCGTTTTCGACAAGTGTGGAACCCATCATGTAAATTGTATTAGCTTTTTTAAATTAGTAGAAAAATAAGCTCAGGACTGCAGATCTACATGTATTTCTTCGTTTATGTAAAATTCTGTTAGGATATGTATGTATTTTCTCTTTGAAAGACCTTTTAAGTAATTTTAGTTTACTTGGCAGCATTTAAATTTAATCTTGTAGATTTTAATGTAATTGAAAGAGAATTAAAGGCTTTACAGATGTCTAACAGGGTACATTATTTTCAAGAAAGATGTGCAGGACAAAATCAATTGTATGTAATATTGTGCACTTGTGCACAATGTTGCATAAACAGGGCTCAAAATTGCGACCAATACAGTTGCCAATGCGACTAAAACTTTTAACTTGGTGACTAGAAATTCGAGTTTAGTCGCCACTTTGGCAACTATGTTCCTCCGATCTATAAAAGATTAAAGGTGAGAAACAGTTTCCTTAAGTCTCGTTTCTGCTTTTCTACAAAAAGAAATACAATTTAATTCTGTTTACTCTTTACAGTGCGAACACTCGAACTATGAATGCTATGGCTTTATTTTCACTTTACTTGTAGTTTATTTTCACTTATTCTAAAACTTTTTCCAGAACTAAGCAATCACAGTTCCGAGTCACTGTAACGGCCGAGACATTTGTTCTACCTTTTTTCGTCGTTATTTTCAAAGTGGCGCAGTGATTTCACACAACGGTTCACAGTGTTTAGTTCTGGAAAAATGTAAAAAAATAACTACAAATAAGTGAAACTAAAGTGAAAATAAAGTACAAATAAGGTTAAAATAAAGCCATAGCGTTCATGGTTCGAGCCTCTCGAAATCGTTTTGAGTGTGAAACACAAACAAGTTCAGAAAACTATTCGACTGTAGCAGCTTGGTTCACACGCAGTTGATACGATTACTAAACGCGAACCATAAACGCTATGGCTTTATTTTCACTTTATTTTCACATTTAGAAGAGGAGGTCTGGTAGTAAATGTCTATCTGCATAAAATGATTTCTGACATGCGTTGCGAGAGATGCACAATTAATCCTGGCTTAAGTAGCCCTGAAATGTTCCAGTATTACTGTGCTAGCTTACAGCTTAAGGTACAAAATTGTCATGCAGAAGTCTTACAGCATTTTTTTTTCCGTATTTTCTTGTTTTAAGTCATTCAAGATCAAGTATTTTGTTCTGTTCCACAATTGCAGCCACAATCTACTGGAAGCCAAACAATAATGCTAATTAAATGAGCCTCATCTAAGTTTCTGTTCTTGTACTATCTGGCAACTACATTTTTACATTTGGCGACCGTTTTTTCTCTGATAGTTGCCAAAAGGCGACTCGTATTTTTTTTTTAATTTCGAGCCCTGTAGCAGTGACTCTGAGCAAGCTAATGTTCTAAAAGCTTTAAACAAATGAAAGAAAAATGCTGGTCTGCCCAGACGGAAGAAGCGAAATCGGTTATATTAAAACAAAAAGAAAAAACTAGAAAGGAAGAGGGTGATTTGGGAGGAAAGAAGAAAAAGAGCATTTGTAACAAATCAACATAAATCAAGATATTTCAGTCCAAAACTAATAATAAAGAATAAATATTGACTTTGAGATCATTTTTAAAATAACAAGTTTGAAAAATACGATTGCTTTAGCCTCTCGAAGTATTTTAAGAAGGGTGACAAAAAGCTCAAGTTCTCTAAATATGCACGGCATTTAAAATAATATTTCTCGACTATTTTATTGCAGCTTTATGTGCTGGTAATTCAATAATAAGTTCGTTTTCAAGCTAAATGGGTAACGCGTGATTATCTTTGTGATCAAATCAGCGCAGTAAAAGCCATGGAATTTAAATCATCATTGTTCACTGTAACAGAAGAGGTGCTTCACCATTCTGTTTAAATCTACAGTCAAAGAGTTTCTTGTTTGTATTCCAAGCTTCCGCTAATGACACGAAATTCTTGATCACACTCAAGCAGGCAGCATCACCGTTTGGGCAAAATGTATCTGCCTGTTTCGACAGTCAAGATCCATAAAAAGGTTTATATGGCTATTGTGTGCTCTTTTCCCTACTTCCCATCCCCATTCCCCGTATATAAAACCTTTTCAGGCTAGTCGTACAATGACAGAACAGTTAATGCATGGCTCTGCAAAATGCTTCAGGGTAAAGCATTTAACAATGCTCACAATAATGTCTTATGCGCCAAAACAAGGTGTTAGCCAATTTTCGGGTTTGAGCAGCGCATACAGCGGCGTATCACTGTCTTAAATATCTGTAATTGATAAAAAATACTGACAAGTTTAACAGAAATAAACATATAATCAATAACTGTTTCTTGGAATAGTTACCAACGAGCGCGTATCTCGGAACCGGCCTTTTACTAATGCATTCTGATTTTTACCAATACAAGTTGGATGTGGTTGACTCCACTTCGATGAGAGCTGACACACTATAAACTCGTGGCCACGTAGAGCGTAACCAGAATCACACTGAAATGCCACCCTTTTCTCGTACGTGTAATTGAATGTTAGCTGTCTACCATGTAGTGGACTTCCAGGATTGCCACAAGAAAGAACTGCATCAAAAAACAAGATAAATTATGTAGCTATAAAGTAGTCAAACACATAGAATACAACCTCCAAGGTTAAAACCTTTGCAAAGTGGCCGTAAATCAAAGAGCTGTTTCTGAATTATATTTTTTATCTTTGAAGGTCTTGTACTGTATTTACCTTCACAAAATGTCACTTGTCCACTCCATGTTCGGTTTGCCATGCAACTTCTGATAGCGGTTCCCTTTAGCACAAAACCTTGCTCTTTGTTACACTTGAATGTATACGTCTGTAGATATGTTGTGCCAGTAGTAGACTCAATCCTTCCGTTTGTTGGGGCATCTAAACTACCACAATCCACCGCTAATGTGGAAGAAACAAATACATATTGGAAAATGCATCATAAGGCTAGAACGTGGTTTCAGCTGGGTAAATAGCAAATGAAATCTCGCTGTGATTAACAGCTGAAAAAGATAAGTAAGTGATGCACGTTGTTTTTTTAACTCTAGGCTGAAAGTTTATACAGGGAAATTTACTCTACGAATTTAAATAGAGATAAAGGCGAACCAGCAAACAGTCATGGAATCTTATATTATTCCTAGAATACAGTACTGTGAAAAAAAGACTTTGCGAAACCTCGTGAAATCTCTATGTAAATTAAGCGAGGTCTCGCATTTTAAGAGATATCGTGTTGGCCTTGGAAATATCGATAAGTCATTGTTATCTAATGAGCGATAAGTCGCGATACGAGAGATTGCAATATTTCTGAAATAACGAGAGCTCGCAGGTGCAGACGATATCTCCTTGAGAAAGAGGAACGATATCTCGCAATGCAAAACAATACTTGTGATAAAGCAGCTCAT
>JAOBAY020062174.1:0-12734 GCA_025331085.2 Zoanthus sociatus
TGAAGTAGGAAAACGACGGGATAGCAAAGGTGTGGGTGGGGAGGGTGGGGATTATCAAGGGGCACATTTGGTTGTTTTATGGAAGGATGGAAGATATGTAGGTGGAGTGGTAAGATGTGAAATGGGCCGAGAAGTGTGGGACAGGGAGTTCTGGGCTGGGTTGCTCAAAAGCTGGTTAAACTTTAACCCTGGGTTAAGCAAAAACTCGAGGAGCAATTTCTTCTTTAAGAGAAGGTTAAGGATACTGTTAGAATACTGTTTGGATTTTCAAAACATAAAACTTGTTAATCCCAAAATTACAGCTCAAATCCTTCCAAGTAAGGTTAGAATCAAGACCATGGGTTATAAATTTAACCATGAGTTAGTGCTAATCGGCTTTTGAACAACTGGGCCCTGGACCATAAGATTTCTCCCTAGAAACGGCTGAAAAAAATTATAAAATATTGTACGACACAATCAGCGTCTAACCCGAGTAGGAATTTTTTATGCTATTTTGTAGCTGGTTGTCACTTTTCAAAATTTGGAAGAGTTTTGTCAGTCACCCGAAGTATACAAGCTGTTCTTACTTACGAGTATTCTCGTTTTTTCTAAATAAAATTTGTTTAGTTGTCTGAATTTTAAACAGAAGAGTTTGTAGAAAAAAAGTCGATCTGCTCTTTCTTAGAAAGAAACAGAAAATATCTTTTGGCAACTTTGATTTGAGTGCGATTACAGTCAATTAAAATTCAAACTTATTGCAATCATTTCTTCTAACGAGTTTGCACTAATAGAGTCAGAGCAAATAATTTGTCCTTCAGTTAATTACTACATTTTCATATATCTTTGTCACTGATACTCTCACTGAAATTCTCATCAAATGCGATATGTTATACAAGCCGATCTGCTGACTGTTAATAAACTGCCTTTCAAATTTTCATGAACTTTATCACACAGTCAAAAAAGATTTGTTAAGAAAAATTAGGAAAAAACCCGGAAAGACAAGTAAGCGATCAGTAGGAACATCCTGCTCAAGAGAAAACTAAATATACATAAGACTATAAACTTCGCTTTTTTTGACATAAGAACTCAAAGTTAAATTTTTTATTATCATAGCTATTAAAAATTTAAAGAGCTGAAAGTTTGAGCTTTAACCTTTTAATCTTGAATTATAATAACGCCTTAAATGGCTACCTCTCACACATCTTGTGGCTGTCATGCAGAAAATTTCACCCTGAAGGTTATTTGACGAAATAACGTGTCGGCTTTTTATGATTATCGCCATTTAGCCTAGGGTTTCAATTTTTTACACTACATACGGCGATTATCACAAAATTTCAGCCTGGCTAACACTTATATATCGCGGTGAGCTCTATGATCAATTTTGTATTTTTTATAGTAAACATAATTATAATATTAGAGATTTTATTTAAAGATTTGAGGTCTGTTTGTAATTGTTTTGAAATTTATTTGGTCATAGAGTTAGCGGGTGCTGCACGCAATCAGCTCCCGCCGTTTCTTGGCTTTTAAAAAAAACACATTTTTTTTAAATAGTTCACGGATTTTTTTGAATTCATATTTAAATACTGAAGGAGAAATTACAAATTTATGTGTAAAACGTTTACGAACTAGATGTAAAATTACACTCTTTTTTTATTAGAATATACTTTATAAAAATATTGAGGCTGAAATTGGCCAAATTTTAAGACTATATCTTAAGTATACTACTGAGGGTCAGATTTTGTTAAGAATATAATTTGCACGTTTGAAAAAAAAACATTACTGAATACATGTATTGCAATTGCACTCTAATCAGTCCCAAGTGGCAAAACCATACAGTCATTACAGATATATTACCTTTGAAGAACTTCCATACCAGAGTCATTTTAAAAACGAAAATTCCATGTCATCAATATTCCCAAAACCATGAATACTCGTAATAATATTTTCAGCCTAAAATCGGCCAAAAAATAAGACTAACCAACCTCAGTCCTAAAAACAATATTCTTATATAAAAAGAGTTTGTCACTCGAAACCTTTACTTGCTTTATATTTGAAGAATGTTTTTTTTGTACTCATTGAACTAAAAATTGCTCATTCTGATCATTGGGGTTTAACTCATTTTAAAATCGTCAGCTTCATACACTTTACGTACCGGTGATAATCATAAAAAACAATCAGTTTTGCGTTTTCTAAATTAACGCGGCATTGTCTGACTCGGGGAAAACAAGCTGTTATGTTATTTTAAAATAACAAGGCTTTTCTTTGTTATTGCCCTCTTCGCTCAATCTGTTTCTGCATTACACGCTTTTTATAAAAACCAGTAATTCGGCTGAGGCAAGGCTGTTTTTACTTTTGGCATTTCAGCTTCAAATTGTTCTTAAAAATATTGTTCTTATTTCTAATATTTCTAAATAGCACTAAATTTGCCGCAGTGGAGTAATTATACCATAATATTGTTGCTGAACTTAACAGATTCCGAACAAAACGTTAAATCATACATTATCGTACATGAATGCTATGTGTATGAGCATTCAAGTTTTTGTTAACACTTTCGGCTGTTTTTGAAAATGAAAGAGGCGTTTAGAAGTGTTATTATGAACTTACATGTATACATTGCAATTTGCATGCAAGAATTAATTAAAATTCTTAAATTTGTCTGATCACAATTTAAGCCTGGTGTGGTTCTTATCTTGTGATTAATGTTTGGGTAAAACTTGCGGCCTGAGATTTTTTATACAGTTTGTTCTTATAGAAAAAGCGTGTATGTTGTAATACTAAATAGCTTTCAGTTATGATTTAGATCAACTTTGCCACAGATAATATAAAGTTTTAGATTAATAAGCGTTAATAAAACTTGTCAACACTACAAATAAAATGTATTGTTGTTCGGAGTTAATATTGCGGAAGTTATAATATTAATATCTTATAAGAATGCTTTTTTGTAAAAACTGAAAAATGAAAAAAAACAATAAGAATTTTATAGTTCATTGAAATAACCAATACTCGATAATGACTTGTTTACAATGTGAAACTGGAGTTTTACAAATCTTCCTTTCCACCTGATCTAAGTTATGATAACTAACTGCCAGTGGACTTTTTGGAGCTATTTTAATAAACGGTAAGCCTTTTGGCTAATCGCATCGCTTAATTTTCTTCGTAGGAAGAGATATATTCGTTCTAAAAAGAAATCAATTCACCTTTTTTGAAACTCACCACAATGTCATTCATGATGCACTTCGTTTCAGATCGAATTATACAAAGCTACACATTGTTAATAAAATGTGGTTCGTTTTTGGAGTTACTATATATTGAATCTTTTAATCCCTACATTTTTCGTTGTGTATCATGGTAAGTCTTTTCGTTTTAATTTTTCAAAAATGTCCGATGTTTATAAGCTTACTGGTGCCATTTATCAAACAAATTCTTTATGGGAAACTTCTAGAAATACCATGAAACACATATTGGTATTAGATATTAGTAATTGAAGCAAGGCAGTGATTACTAATTTAAAAAATCACTCGAGAAGAAATTATTACACGTTACACGCACTAGTGTGATTAATAAAACAAGATGTGTTTCGCTTTTGAAAAAGAGGAAAGATTTCTTTGTTATCTGAAACAAGAGTTAGAAATGAAAGTAAATGAACTAACACATTTTTGTATTTTAAACAGGAAATCTCACCTAAACAAAATTCAACTTGGTACTTGAAAAATTCTTTAATAAAGAAGTTTGTTTATCACAGCAGCATTTTATTAACCATCACGTCGTTTTTAACAAGAAAATACATTATGTCACTGTAATCAGTTACAATTCAACTTTAGATCATTTTAAATTATGTTACAAGTTTTTACCTACAGAAAATTTGATGGTTTAATTAAAATCGCTGAATTTCTTGTTTGATGGGGTGGGGTTTTACTCATAATGCGATGAATGTAGTTTACAGATAACATTTTTTTAATGTTTTGAAGACAATGTAAAGCAAAATGTAATGTTGAAATTGCAGCAGGTTTACCCCTGCCTGACACTCAATAAACAATGTTTATAATGTTTTCGCTGTCAGGTTCTAATCAGCAAATATTGAGAATCGGCGTCAATACAAGGAAATAAAGAAATCTTCGAGAAAGCGCTTAATGAATAGCTGGAAAGAAGCCGTTGATTTGCAAGATTTTTAAATGTTCGCCTATTAAGTTTTAATCTATTCTTAATTTTTTTACATAATCATTTTTAATTTTAACCTCGATAAATTGACCCTGCATTGAATACCTTTATAATCGTTTTTAATTTTAACCTCGATAAACTGGCCCTGCATTGAATACCTCTATAAAAAAAGCATTGTTTTCGAATACATAATTTCTTTGATTTGAAAGTATTTTTCGGTGCAGCTATTAGATTTTGCAAATTTTACTTAAACATATAAAAAGAGTTTTATTTGTTTTTTTTCTCAGAGAAACTCTAAAAATATTGGCCTAGAATCAAAATTCACCTTAGAGTAAAGAATGGACGTCGCTTTTTGTCCACTCAGTTAGTAGAAAACCTTTTATCATGATGTTTTGAAAATGTAAAAATCGCCCAAGCGATCATTTAGCTCTTGCTGAGTGCAATAGTTGTAATTGGTTGCAGATTTTATTACTGTTTTCGTATACGCCCGATATAGGAGTGAGTAATTCAATCTGAAATTTCTACTTAGCGGAGATCTCTTTAGAAAATCTCTCATTTTAGCTTGTTAGTTGAAGGTAAAACATTTTGCAGTAAAATCCTTGAGGCAATGCCAAAAAATTTCAAATCTTTCAGTTTTTACAAGTTTATCAATAACCATTAACAGCAAAAACACCCAAAAGACTCCGACAAACTAGAGAAATTTTCTTTCATCTTGAAATACAAAATGACGCAGGTTTACCGTGTCTTCATTTGAGGCAAATATCGCTTCATTTTCGCTGCGCGTTCTATTTTATATGGAAAAAAACAAGAGAAAAAACAAACTAAAAAAAGAAAGAATTTGGCTTAGACACAGGTTCTTTTTTTGGTGTACTTTCTTAAAAGTTTCTCTTGATCGTCAATAGATATCATAATTAGCGAGTCGTGAACTCGTTAACATTTCAACTATCTTTGTACATCAATCGTGCAACCTTAGGTACATGAAAAAACCTGATATGGACGAATTTCTCCAATTAATAATATTTTCAAGGAACTTCAATGCACTTTCGAAACGCCTATGGACAACCATAAAATTATTTTATTAAGAGCTTAATTTAAAATGTAAAAGAGAAGCTTTCTACATCATAAAAGCGATTTCTCCCTTAAACAGCTGTTTCCGCCACGGAAAACATTGAAATATTTACTAAGAATATAAGCAATTTCTGTTATAAAGCTATCCCTCAAGAGTTTTATGAGAAAATTGTTTAAACGCAAAAACTGCTGGGTATGGAATAGTTGAATAAGATAGAGTTAGTTAAAAACTTTATTTGCTTAAATATTAGAAAAGATTTTTTTCAATTGACAAAAAATGTAAAACAAGCGGGGGCGGTACAATTAATGCCACGTCATACAATGTCTGAATGCATTCATGGTTTGACAAACTACGGGGGAGTTCTTATCGAATAACAACACTCTCCCGATTGGAGACACACTCGCGCTCAGGCGCGGGAGAGATGATCTGACAATTTTTTCACCTTCATTTTGTTTCAAATTCGAGGAGACAATTATCCCTCATTTTAACGTTTTAATGAAGGAAAAAATAACTAAAAAAATATTTTAATATAGCAGACTGTCACAAACCGTGCAGACTCAATTTCCCGAAAACCGCTAAAGCCTTGGCCGATTGATGAGCGGTGGCAATCCTCGTTGCAATTGAGGAAGATATTGAAATGCTTGGGAAAAGTTCTCCAACATGGGTTGATTTTACTGTTGGAGGTATTGTTATTGTGGTATTTGCCGTGACAATATTCATGAACGTGTTAGCTCTAAACTATACGTACACCAAGATTCGAAAACCGTCTATTAAAAAGATCCCACATTTGTTTGTTGGCGCGCTATCCATTTCAGGCCTGGGCATTGCGTTGTGTCAGTTTCCGCCATTCATCATATCTCGTTTCAGTGGAGTCTGGCCTTACAACAGTGCTGTATGTAGTTTGGTTGCCTTCGCGATCGTGCTCTTCGGAACTCTCACCATTTCTCTTGTCGTGGTGATGAGTTTAGAAAGGCTCGCAGCCATTGTATTTCCATTTTATTACAACGAGCATGCAACTATACGAAGAAGCGTTTTTGCTGTTCTCGTCTTGGTCGTGTACTCCACGGCAGTAGGCATATTATCAGTCGTTCTAAGCCACGTGGAGTTGAATGTATCGACTGGTGTGTGTCTCTATACTGTTGATACTTTTAACAGCAACACACGAGCCCTCGTATATATTCTTGTGTCTCACTATCTGCTATCACTAATAACAATGTTTGTGGCTAATATAACTGTCTTCCACGCCGTGCACAAGCTAGACAGCAAAAGTGTCTCGGATGAATACTCTAAAAATCGATGTGAGGGAAAGAAATCGTCGGAGAAATCGGGTGCTTGCGTTAATTTTGCGAAAATGGTCGGGATATTGGCTTTGTGTTATTCAGTTTGTTGGACAGCAATTCTGGTAAGGTTATTATATTTATAAATAATTTTTGAATCAATACAGTTTCTATTCTTGTTTGATGTTGAGTAACTGCTTTTAATTTACAGTGTTTTGAATCTCAAAATATTCATAATGTTTTCAGTTTTTTCACGATTAATAAGCGCAGATACCATTCACCTAAAAAGCTTGTTTTGGTAATAAAAAGAAATAGTTTGTTTTGATGTAATTTTAGGAGTAGTGACAAGTTTCAATCAGCAAGAAACATGTGTTTTTTAAAACTTGAGAAGCTTATTTTTATCCAACTCATAGTTTGCGGGAGTTCTCTCAATTTATAAACAAACATTTTCAAAATTCGTTATTTAACACAAAAGTAGTCACGAGTATATTCTACTTTGTTCAAATCGAACATTTCGATTCATCGTAAACTTTTATATAGGTCACTAAAAGAAATTTTGAACAGAAATTTTGTAAAAATCAATCACTTGTACAAATTTTCTTATGCAAGACTGCGAATCATGGTTAACAGTGTTTATCTAACAAACAATCTTTCTGCAAAACAATTTTCTATTCAATGCATCTGTTTAAGTTTCATCTGCAACCATAAGAAGAACTTTCACTAACATGTCTAAGACAGGTTTCGAAAAATAAAGCTTTTATAGATCGTCGAGACAAAAAAAATTAGTAAGCATTTAGATTTCATCTAACTGTACCAGCTAGTGATGTCACCGGCTTGTGTGTTAATTGCTGTTGTGGCGAGTTTATGAACGAGCTTTTTTTCCTACCGTCAGTCTTCTCACTCGAAGAACAACAATTAGTACGAATTTTCTTCGGTACCGTCTTTGATCAGATGGAAATTTCTACTTTAAGTTATGATAACTTGAGAACTGAGAAAAATAGAGGTATACAGTGATAAATTCCCGTTGGTTATTTTAGAGACAACGTTTATATTGAAGTCCATGGCCAGTAATCTGTAACCACAGCAAAGCGATTGAAGCGGTTTTATTTTTTCCAATTTGGCATGAAGCTGAAATAAAGATGACCGATCGATATGTTTGTTTCCATTGAAATCCTGGAAACAATAAAATGTTAAGACAGATGGTAGGTTGTGGGCGATGCATGCAGAGTTAAGATTGTATGAAAAAAAAAACTTAAACAGCGAGGAAGAGAATCGGACTTTCTTAGAGCAACTCTTACATCAACTCCTATATTATCAAACCACTATTGATTTCAAATTGGAGTCATTTGAATTGGGAACTGATCGATAATGTAAACACAAATGGAAAAAAAAATCAAATTTATAGTTCATCGTATGCAATATTAACTGATATTAACTTCAAACTAGGCCAAAAATTGAAAACTTTTCCGATTTAAGTGTTTTCATTTCCCTGTCACTTTACAGCTGGATAACTCAGTGTTTAAAAACCAAAGATTTCTACTGTTTTCTGTAGGCGGAAAACAAAGGTACATGCACATCTTGTTGTTGCCTAGTTATTTTCTAATATTTTTAGAGTTTCATTGAGCACTGCAACGTTTCATAAAAAAAAAAGTTAAAAAATAAATAAATAAAAAATAAAGCCGGATGTCGTGAAGCGACCGCAGATTCTTGAGTTGCACTCAAAGCATTAAAATTCGGGATTAATAGGCTTTCTCAAGCAAGAACCAAAAAAAATATCTCGACCGCATGCTTTTAAAACGTAACTCGCACAGAGTTTACCCTTATTCATCGATATTTCTTTTACAGACCCGAATTTTAACTTTATTTCCTCGGTTGTTGGGATTTTGAATTTAGAAATGGCTACTCGATTCATCCCATAAAGTGTTTAATTATAAATATGATTTATGGATGGAAAAAATATATAAAAAAAGTATTATTTGTTTTGAATGGTAATCGAGTCAATTTAGAAATGCAAAGCGATCCAGTATCAATCTGGAAAACTACCGGAAAATCTTACTTCCGCCTGCTATTATAAAAAGCGCGTTGACATTTTTAGTAATCTACTTCTTTTCTGAACTAGCTCCCACAAACAAAAAGAAAGAAAAATTGGTTTAACGATTGATAATCACGGTAAAGAAACGTACATTGCAATTTCTTTTCTCAATTTATTTCTAAACGAATACAATTTTCAATTAGAACAGAAATATAGACAAACATATCAAAAAATTCAACCGAGTGCATGGAAATTAACAACAGAGTAATTTATTAAATAAAATATGAATTAAGCTCGTTTTAGCCCCAAAAAATTATTGATTACCAATCATGAACAATGAATTTGATTTTATATAAAATTCTCTTTGTGGATGTTTCTACCGAATCTGACAATTTTGCACGGCTTAGACTAAATACTATTTTATCACGAATGAATTATTTAAAATCTAAAAGCGAATCGGCGAAAATTCACCCATTTAAATTAACACATTTTAAAATGATATGGTTGTACTTAATTTATAGCCAACAAAAGGCTTGACGCCTATCAAATCTAAAGTTTTCTGTTGTTGTACTGTGCCGCTAATGAAACCTGTCGTTTTTTTTTTTTCATTTATTTACTTCTGTGCCAAAATTCAAACTAGCTGAAGGGTGACAGTATATATTAGTATATTACAACTTGCGTGTGTTTCGCCCAAGGGTGCCTTTTGCGCACTCATTTATAACATTCGAATCGAACGGTTATAGTTGTAAATAGAATTGATTACTACTCATTGATTATGCCAGATCTCAACTTCCGAGAAAATTCATGCCTACGCAAAAAAGCTCAGAGCTGCCATCTTTTGCCTGAAAAGATCGTTTTGCATTAGTTTTCTTCGGTGGAAAAGAAAACCGCCTTTAAAACTAGTTTATTATTAATATTTCAAAGTTCATCAGTCCTCGAACTTCATTATTCAAAGTATTGAAAAATTAATCAGTTTTTAACTTTTTTACTCGGTTTGATTCAAAGCCATTAGCATGCAATATTAAAACAAGTTTCTTTCATATCTTAGATCTTTACATCTCGTTCAAATATTCACGACATATTTTTTAAGCCCATTGAAATGCGTTAGCAAATATATAAAGTGCGTGGCCTAGCTAACTCTAAGTTGAAGTGTTTTGATGCAATCTTCACAGTACATAAGGAGTTACGATATAGTGGCAGATGGTAAAACATTAATTTACTGTCGCTCGGAACGACAGTATCTTACACAACCTCCGGTGATGAACAAATCGTTTTTAGCCTATTGCTGTCATTGATAAATTTTCAATAATGAAAACTCATTCTTTGCAATTCAATGTTTAGGCTTAAAACTCGCTTCCTGAACCTGTGTTCATCGTATTTCTACTGGTTAATATAGAAAACTTTACTCATTCAAAAGCTACGTTTGTACAAGACTTTTCTGTCCTATTCAATATTGTGATTTTGAACGATCTTACCCCTACCTCCTAAGTAACACCTAACCGCCCTCCCCCAAGCAACACACATGTTCTGTCAGTAGCACTTTCATTACCCCCCTTAGTACTGCTCTTCCTCCCCGCTTCCATAATTAACCCCTCCCCTATTAAATCTTAAAATCAAAACTCGTTTGACCTCCCTACCCGGCAATCGACCCCGCACCACCCCACAATGTTATTGTTATTATAGGAAGTATTTGTACATTCCCCAGATGCGCATTCTTCTAATTTACGTTTACGGTTGGCACAATCAGTACTACGACCAAGTTGTACTGGTACTTACGTCAGTGGACCCCCTGATCAACCACTTAGTTTGTTTGTGGGTGATGAGGAAATACAGAGATGGCTACACTAACGCCCTCCTTCATATGTTCAAGTGTCTCATCCCCAACGAAGACAGTGTTGTTATGACGGCTTTCACCCGAATAAGCTCGTTCTCAAGACGATCTTCGCGCTCATTTAGGAAAACCTCGACGAGCCGGCCGAACAGACGTAAGTTTGGTTACTGTTAAACTTTCAAACTTGAACTACGTAAATAACCCCTACGATTATACATTAGGTAATTGTTTACACCCCGGTACAAACTCAGTCTCAATAATCTTGCCCGTAACGATCATACATTACGACGTAAGTCTAAATAATGTTAACCCCGACAATCATACATTACGTTATTGTTTACATCTCAGTACAAAGTTATTTCCAGTAATCGTTGTATATCTCAAAGAGCCATTGATAGACCAACTAACAAATAACCTGCTTTATAGCTTTGTTAGTGAAGATACCAGTCAACTATGCAAGCGGGTAAAATCCCATTGCCCGTCAAACCGACACCCAGGGTTTTCGAATAACCCTATGCCGACTCGGTGAACACACACACGTATCGCAAATGTTAGGGCAGTGCATCAGTGATCCAATGTGTATGTACTCACCGAGAGCATTCCATAGCATAGTGTATTAAATGTATGTGACCGCTGCCAACCTGAATATTATTGTTTTAATTATGTCCATTCTGAAATTACCGTCAATTCCTACAATTTGATTGGTTCCTGACATTATGAGTTCTACATTAACTACATCCATTCTGAAATCACTGTTAATTCCTACAATATGATTGGTTCCTGACATTATGAGTTCTACATTAACTACATCCATTCTGAAATCACTGTAAATTCCTACAATTTGATTGGTTCCTGACATTATGAGTTCTACATTAACTACATCCACTCTGAAATCACTGTTAATTCCTGCAATTTGATTGGTTCCTGACATTATGAGTTCTGCATTAACTACATCCATTTTGAAATCACTGTTAATTCCTGACAAATTGATTGGTTCCTGGCATTATGAGTTCTGCATTAACTACATCTATTCTGAAATCACTGTTAATTCCTGCAATTTGATTGGTTTCTGACATTATGAGTTCTGCATTAACTACATCCATTTTAAAGTCACTGTCAGTGTTAATTCCTGCAAATTGATTGGTTCCTGACATTATGAGTTCTGCATTAACTACATCCATTTTGAAGTCACTGTTAATTCCTGCAATTTGATTGGTTTCTGCCATTATGATTTTGTTCTTCTATTCTTTTTTCTTATTATTCAGATTGCTCGTTTGTTTTATCGCGAGCGCGTGGGTATATATGTAAACAAACTACTCATTTCCTGTAGCTAACCCTTAAATATATTGCTGCACAACTGAACAGATTCCAAACGTAGAAGCATTCAAGGTTTTGCGTGTACTAGATACATTGGCAATAAAACATTCTTGAATTTCCTCGTACCATAAAACAATATTTGCTTTTCTGCGAAATTTCATTAACTGCAGATTGAAATGTTCAATCATCGTCCAAAGTATTGTAAAAACTAAAGAATCTCATTTTAAGTCTCGCGCGTTTACCCAGTTTAAACGTTTTACAGAGCAGCTGCGTATCTGAATTATACTTTTTACTTTCCACAATCTTTGATTTATGAATTTTAAAAATAGGGAACTTTAACGTGAGCGATTTCCAAACGACGGTTCAGTAAAATTATGATGTGATCTCAACAGATCATTTTTATAGCTACGGTAGATGACTATCCACAAAAGAAACTTAATGTGAATTTTCACAAACTGTGCATGTGTAGAAGGCCTAAATGTAATAAATGTGCCTAAATGTAATAAAGTCCTAAATGTAATAACATTTAGTCCTAAATGTAATAAAGTCCTAAATGTAATAACATTTGATCCTAAATGTAATAAGCACCGAAATTTCATCTTAGCGTTATATAAAAACAACAACACAAACTGACACCTGTCAATCAAGAAATGATGACGTCATCAGTCACTTGACATTGTGAAAATGTTTATAACTTCTTTAGTTTGAAACATACGAATGTCAAACTTTGTCAACATATTCCTTGACACAGGTACAACTAACATCTGTCAATTAAGAATTGATGACGTCATCAGTCACGTGACATTGTGAAATTGCTTATAACTCTTTTAATTTGAAGCATACGAATGTCAAACTTTCAATTTAAGACGCAGGAGCTATAAATTTTGTCAATGTTTTCTGTTGACACACCAATTATTGACACATGTCAATAATAATAATAATAATAATAATAATAATTTAATTCTTATATTGCGCACTTTACATAAAAATTGCGTATGTGTGCTTTGATGAAATGGGTGTAGGCAGTCCTTCCCCACAGGCTGCAAAGGTTACTAGATGTTGATAGCAGGT
>JAOBAY020062185.1:0-12730 GCA_025331085.2 Zoanthus sociatus
GAAATGGCCGAAAAAATAAGAACATTGAGCCTGAGCTAAATTTTACTGGTTCTTAATAAAAAAAAAAGAGTGTATAAATGTTTGAATCTTATATAGGCCTCTGAAGTTTACAAATTTTGAATTTTAAAGAATCTCTGCGGGCATCAAACACGCTTTTAGAGGTAATTCTGACGACCTTCTTCTGTAACAAAGAAATCCTCTTTACAGAAATACAATAAACAAGGTACGTTTAAACTATAAGCTATAACTCCTACAATATAAGGCGTGCACATAGTGAGAAGATATAAGAAGACAAAAACTTGCCCTATGCCTCTTTGAATCAGTTGTGCCAATAGATTTAGCAATTTCCCTGTGTGTTTTCCAAGATATATATAGATTCGACTATGACGACACCCAAGAACATATAGTTGCTTTTACTCTATCGATTGTAGTTTGGTGAATCAATTTGTGCTTTGGTTTGATCAAAATATAGTACTTAGGATGTTTTTGTGATTGCAGTATTGGCTCGACAACAATTACTTATCAAGCGTTGAACAGTGTCCTTAAGTAGCACAGTGTTTATAAAATTAAATTCGAATGAGGCCTTTTAAAATGCAAAGGTAGTTTGGTTTTCCAAGCTTTCGCGGATCTACGGCATCATCAGTTACTTAGCTTCGTATAATACTCCTCATTAAGCGTTTTTTTCTTTCAAGAGCATTTATATTTTTGTCATATTAATGCAATCCACGAAAAGAATAAAATCTAGGGTATTTGATACAGAACACAAACCATTGATAATCATTAAAGCACTTAGGGTCTAAATGGAACCTTCAAGGGCACCGTACTTTATAATACTATACTACAACTGCATGCATTGCCCTCGGTTGTTCATGCATGTTGTTCACTACTTAAAGTACCGCCACGTATACCATGTTGTGGTTTATCCAATGGTGTGATCGACAATATCGAAGGCCTTAGATAAATCAAAAACATTCGCACAGTTAACTCCTTATTATCCATATAAATAGCCGAAGGAACCTTGTCATATGGAAGAGTTAAAGCGTTCTTGTTCCGTTTAGCGAAACGGGACTGGTTGTCTAAAAGTATCTTGTGTTTATTAAAGTAGCCCATGAGACGACTATAAACTAGTTTCTCTTTAATTCTGGAAAAGACAGGAGAACAGATATAGGCCTGTAATTTGAAAATGATGATATATCAATTGCATTTGCTTCGAATAAAAAAGGACGAAACAATCATTTAGTTCCAGCAATTCCAGATACAGATTAAAATATGAGTTATATAGGTCTATTACTACTAATATAACTTTTAAATATACTTTCGTTGATCCAACTGGAAAAATGAATACCGTCATATTCTAATGCTGTTCCGGGGTGAAGAGATTTACATGAATAACTTCTTATTCAGGGTATCGGGCTTTAAGAATTAACGAGTTAATAAAGTTACTCGAAAGGAGAGAACTTTGAGATTTTGAAGAAGGTCGGTTTTTTTGACCCACATTAAAGTAAACCAGTCAGAAAAACGCTCAGCTATCAACTTGAAATCAAATTTCTGATTACCAAAACGAATACAAGATACAGTAAAATCCGCGTGTACAAACCTGGCTTATTTAGTTTTAAACCTATACGTGTTTTTATACAAGTGTACTTGAAGTAAATTTAAGCTTCCATGGTTCTTGAAAAAGATTCTTGTATTTTTATAGAAAATTCATAGTGTGCAAATTTACAATACTGATAGGATCCTATGCGCGCAATGCTAGATTGGTCAAAAACCCATGTATCAATCTCGGAGCTTTTAAATAAGCAATCTTCATTCACTGTAAAATATCCGCGCGCAAATGGTCAAAGTCATGATCACTTAATTTAGGTTTATCTGTCACTAACCGGCCAGACCGTGCGATTATAAATCTTAACCTTTTTTTCTTGGTTTAACCACGGCAGAGTCTTCAATAAACTCAAACCACTTAATATGTGAATCAAATGATTTTTATCGAACTTTTATATTCCAGCGAAAGATGTCAGTTATCAGAGATATAGGCCTGTACTTTGAAAATGATTAATTTGGCGGGCCTTTTGCCCCACCGTCCAGCAACTTCGAAATTTGGGTTTCTTGCGAAACATTTTCCAACATTTTTGATTGGCTTTCTGTTCGATTTGTTAAAGTTCCGGATTAGCAGTCACTAAATTTAGTTTGTTTCATAGTGGCAAACACTTGGAAGGGAATATATCCCGAGACACGGCTAGCATACTTGTATATTAATGGCCGGGAGTACGTCCTTCCGGGATGAACACATGCTGATATGCAGTACGGTACTTTGTTTTGTCAAGTGAATTTTATATAAAAACAGATCGGTAAGTGAAAAAAGTAAAGAAAATAATATATAGAAACAGATATAGATATTGTTCATTCGGCAGTTTCTACCCATAAAATTCACAGCAACTCAACTGATTACCTAACTCAGTAATATTTTAGCCTAGTATAAGCAATAATGTTGTTCTTGTCAGAGAATTAATCAGTTAGGTGACAATACTTTTTATGTTAGTCTTAACATAATTTTTCCTTGCAAACAAATCACAATTGTGCATGGACAGTTCCAGTTCTGAGGATGAACGTAATAAAAGCTCAACGTTCTTGTTTTTAAAAGTCGACTCGGGTTCATCAAGACGGAAAACATTGATTAAATTCCTATTGTTTAAGTGCATTTTTTTATTTAACTTAAATATTTTCCTTATTTTTCTTGTTACATGCTTCATAAAACCTGTCCGAGCTGGTTAAACATGAAATACATTGTTCATGTTTGGAATCGCAGCTTGGTCAGTATTCTTGTATTTAAAGGCTTTCAAAACTACTTAAATTTTGGACGAAACCTCGTAATCTTTTGATAACGAGATAGTCCTCAAATGTGTAACACTGGTGTAACACTGACATTTATCTTATTAAATGACTAATGTTTTGTTTGGTATATCACCAATTCCTGCATGTTTTCCAAATGTTTTTTTTTAAGATAACAGATCAAAATGTCTTAGCCGATTCTGCACTGTGCAGCCCTCATGTTTATGGAAAAGCTCCCGAGTACATTACATATCACGTGAAACTCGGCAGTGGTTAACTTCCATGCACGATCAATTCTCCATCTCGGAAAATCTTAAGAAATTTTAGATAATAGTTTGGCTTATCGTTAATTGCCTAAAGCGGGCAGGAAACGAAATGGCTGTGGCTTAGCAGATCAGACGCATTTTAGCGTCCGTATAAATATGCAAACTCACCGCATGTCATCATTTCCCCCTGCATAGCTGAGCACAATTGGCCAGCAGAGTCTTAACAGTGTGACTGTTGGTGAGCTAAAGTTGATATACCAATTATTAAGAATCATCTAATCTTGAAAAACTAAACTCAACTGAAATGACACCGAAAAGAATAACTAAAAAGAATCTTTTGAACCATATGTAAAATATCTTTTTTATTTCTATAAACATGAAGGAATTTTACTGCCTTTAGAAATTACTATTAAGAACATACATTACATCTCAATCTGTGTGCATGAAGCAATATAATTCTTAAAATTGTCTGATCAAAATTCCAGCCTGGTGATTATTCACAGCTTGTTTTTAACCTATGGCCATGGGCAAATCTCATGCTGGGTGTTATGGCGCGTTTTCAGGGTCAAAATTAGATATGCGTTTAACGCATTAATTATTTTTAAATTAAAACTTCTTAGTAAATCTTTGAAACAAATTGTGTTATTTTTCGACAAATTACTTTCCAAAAGGACAGGCTACACACACATTTCTGGCAAAAGATGCATTGCTTGCAAACATTACTTAGAAATACTCTTTAGTTGCGAATACACATTACTTCTGAATTTACATTTTCAAACACACATTACTTTTGAATTTACATTACTTGAAACTACCCTTTACTTTTTAATTTACATTACTTGCAAGCACAAATTACTTGTGAATTCGCATATCTAATTTTGACCCTGAAAACGTGTCATAGGGTGTTCCTATAAAGTTTGTCCTTGATTGTCCTTATAGAAAAACAGCGTGTAATCCGGGCCTTTATATCATTACTTAATTTGAATATGAGTCGTCGGTCCCCTATTAGTCATTACTATTAAAACAATTAAGGCGGAGTTGATCAGATATTTTGTCAATCTAGTGATAATTTAATCACTCATTAATTTAACTTCAATTTTTTTTTTAAAAAAAAACTATTCATTGGTTAGTTTGAGTTTTTTCAGTTTTGGAACTTTTCACTGGGAATAACTTGGGTCAGGAAAGGTCTCTCATAGCACACATCTGGGATACAACTAAAAGCGATCTTGATCCAAAGGTAAGTCAATATCAGGTGACACGGCACCAGAAACAGAATTTCACATTAATAGTAGAACATTGCATACAGTTTCGTGTCTATTTTATTCATCCGTTCCAAAAACAATCTTTATATTTTTTCGACCTTTTATGGTAGCTGCACTTAAGGGCTAAAAAATAAACCAGACCTATCAAGTTTTGAAAACGATGTATTAATTGAAATAGAAACTATTGCCAACAGCATTAACTAGCGAATAAAAGAAATATTCAAATTCCCCAATGTCACTTTATTTAAATGTCATGAGCTTGTCATCCATTGGGTTAAATTGTTCCTAAATGTCGCAGCGCTTTTGTTCCGATTAAAATTTAATATCTTACTGATAGTGCTTAAATGTGACAAACATGACGTCACTTAAGTAAATTGTTTTATCTGACATGTTTCCCGTGTGACAAGTCACTCATCACTTGTTTGTCCAAGGTTAGCAGGTCTTGTTAAGCAACCTCGTTTACAATGAAAGAAGAAACTGCAAATCCAGAAAAAGGATATTATGAGTTTGATGATATCCTGAAGTACTGGCTGGGTGAGTTTGGCCGTTATCAGAAGATACTTTATGCTGTGGCCTGTTTATGGTGTATACCGATATGTTTTCCCATTTACACCATGGTGTTTGCCAGTGCAGTCCCCAACTTCCAGTGTGTATCTCCGGACTCCATCACGAATAGCACAAACGTTTGTGCTATTAATAAATGCTGTTCTAACTGCACAAGATATGAATTCACAGGACCTTTCACCAGCGTTGTGTCCGAGGTAAGATAGTCCTATTCTTACAATAAATTCATGAAAGTTTATAAAAAAACTGCATGCATGATTAATTCCTTTGTTAGCGTTTAGTTACAAAGTGCGAGTTTACCATGAAGAAGCTTGACTTTTCATGTTTCTGGATAGCTAAAAAGGTTTTGGTTGATAAATTAACAAATGTTAACTTTGTATTTGTATACTCTTTCTTATACAAACATTTAATCTTATTTTCTCCTGATTATAAGTTTGAAAGTAGCCTTGTGTACAGGTTATCAGGCGCTGTTATATTATTTAGTGCTGATGTCATTGTTTTTGAATGTTACGATTAATTACCCACACACAATTAAACTTTGAGTGTAATAAAGTTTGGAAGATTTTGAGTTTAGTAGTTATTAAGATACTGCATGTTCGTAAATGCTCAAAACCGCTAATGAATCTCAAATTAATGAAATAAATTCCTTTTAAAAACCCATTACATCACAACAACAAATGAATGAATATGTAACCAAACGGTCTCCACTGAATATTGATACACAGTTTGCTTTTCTGCCATGACCTTCGCGAATTTCCGCTGCCGTTGACGTAAGTTCAGCCTACAACTACAACGGGTGATAATAATATGACTTGTCTCATATCTGGAAAATACTATTGGGCTCGAACGTAAATCTAGTTCTAAAATATTGGTGTTTTTGACTATCTTCGCTGTTTAAACAAAATAGATTTTTTACGAGTAATGTGAAGAAAATTATACAGTTTAAACCATTTGACCCGCAAATAGTAATCGCTAGTCGAGGCATTATCTACATTTTTGGTGCTAAGAAAAGCGGAAGAGTGCATGTATCTGATGAGAGGTTTTTTTTAAAGTAAAAGCCCGTTAGAAAAAAACTAAAATGATGTGTTTTTAGATCTTGTTTATTTTTTAGCGCTTGAGTTTCATAGTTGTTTCATTGATCTCCACATACGAATCTTCAGTTTTCAGAAGTTCCAACAATCCTTTTATTAATTCTTTTTTATTATTATATGATTTCTTAGATAACTTTATGAAGTCGTGAGGTATCTCATTCTACTTTCCAGGTTTTGACTCCAACAAACGCAATGCTTTTTAACGTAAAAGTGTTGGGATGTTGATGACCGAGTAGCATAGATATGAAAATTCGAAGTTCTAGTAAATAATCTCATGTCATGATGTTTGCTGATGCATTATTATTGTGAATATGTATCGAACATTAAATTACATACGGGTTCGTAATATAAGAAGGTCACTGGCAGAATTTTGGCATTCACAAATAAAGGAATTGCATGTTTTTTTCTGTCAGCAAAGTAAATTAAGAAGAAGAAGAATTTTGTTGAGATAGGTCTTAGAGGCACTGCCCCACGTTATATGTCCATAAGTTATGTAACGTGTGATTAAACATGTATAATATTTAAAAGGGCAGATGAGGGTATACTATCGCAATTTGTAATAGCGTCGCAATTTGTAATACATGTTGCGATTTGTAATAGTGGTTATCGCAATTTGTAATAGCATCTTGCCGCAATTTGTAGTAATGTGAGCTGTCGCAATTCAGTTGTAATAGCTCATTGTAACAATATGTACGTTATGTAACAACTTTGTCAAAACATTTTTTGGCATGTTCACAGTCTTTAAAATTTGTTTCGGAAGTTTTAGATGACCGAACTCTTTCAATTGTGAAATACTTTTACATGCAGCATCACTGACGTCATAGATCTTGCGACTACTAAGGAAAATTTCAATTTTTTGCTTTGAATTTCTTTTTTTTTTCGGAAGATTGCAAAATCAAATTACTTCATTAGATGATTTAACCCAAAAGCTTGTGAACTCGCGACTTTCTAAGGAGTCTGTGCATGCCATTCATGCCTCTTAAGGCCTCGAATTGGCAGTTACGGTCACCCTTTGGGTTGTACAACACCGAAAAACCAAAGTCAGGAAGAAAGTGACTGCATAAGTTAGTCGGCAGGCTGGAGTGGTAAATACATTTTCTTACGCAGTTCTTTTAATTATTTTTCCTGCCTCCTTGCAGAGTTATTGGCAAGATTTGTAATATCTTCGACACTCAGTCACTTTTCTACCTAACACGAACACTCGGGAAGAAAAAATGCCCCTTGTATGAATCTAATCTGGCACTCTTAGTAATGATTTTTCCCTTTAAGACAAAAGTTTTGTTAGGTGGGAGAGTTTCCCTACATCGTGGTGTGTACCGCCGGCTCAAAATCTTTTCACCAAGCTTATATGGTGCGCACTTATTGTGGTTGTTTGGTTCCTTTGTATTTTGGGCAGCCCTTGGATGACATTTAGTAGTCTCCGGCTCGACTGGTTGTTCATCATTGTGTTTAATTTTTTGTATATCCTTTGAGGTTGCTGGTAGGCCTGTAACGATAAAGGAAATCTAGCAAACTTTCAACTTCTTCAATTAAATCGACGTATGACTGCTTTGGCTTGGATACTGTTGCGCGTGACAGTGTGTCGGCTGTTGTTTGCTCTTCTCATCCTAAAACTAAGGATCCTTGGCGGCATGTTTGACAGGTTACGTTAATAGTAGAGAGGAGTGGTACTAACGGCTTATGGTCCGTCTCTACTGTAAATTACATCCCTAAGATATAATCTGCAAACCTCGCGCATACCCATGTTACACCGAGAGCTTCCTTGTCTATCACCGCATAGCGTTTCTCAGTCTATGTTAGACGGGTTTTCTGCTGCTATCGTCCTGAAGCTGAAAGAGGACTGCATCCAAGTCCTAGATTGGATGCCTCGGTTGATAATATAGTGGCTCTTTTTGGATCATAGTGTGCAAAATTTCTTGGTGCTGTTAGTTTCTCCTTGATTTTTTGGAAAGTGTGCAAAATTTCTTGGTGCTGTTAGTTTCTCCTTGATTTTTTGGAAAGACTGTTCTTGTGCTTGACTCCAGTGACATGCATTCTCTTTCTCCAAAAGCTGTCGCACGGGGTTCATTATGGCAAGCGAGGTTTGAAATGAACTTTCTCAACTAATTCACAAGTCCCATGAAGCGCTGAAGGTCCTTTACCTTCTCTGGCTTTGGGAACTTCCTTATGGCATCTGTCTTCTCTGGATTTGGTTGTAGGCCTGTTCCGTCAATGATATGACCTAGGAACTTCTGCTTTTGAGAACTCGCACTTATTATTGAGGGTTACACTGTCATTTTGTAGTCGTTTCAGGACTTTTCTGAGCCGTGCATTATGTTTTGCTTGGGTCTTGTCATGGACTAAGACATCGTCCACGTGACATATTATCCCATCTATGCCCTCTAATATATTTGACATTGCTCTCTGTTACACGTCTGGCGCTGAGCAAATACCAAAAGGAAATCGGTTAAAAAAAAGCGTCCATAGGGAGTGATGAATGTTGTCAACAGTCGGGATTTTTGACATGGATATTGGCTTTCCAATATTCTGCATTTGGCCCAATTTCACCCAAAAAGGGTATATCAACGTCAAGTTCAAGCTTGTTATAGGGCTTCTTAAAACATTAGTCTTTAAAGTGCCCTTTTTTCTTGCAATTATGACAGACCGAATCTCTTGCAGGACACTTACTTCGCTCGTGCGCTTCACGACCGCACCACTGACATTTTCTATCCCCTTGGGGACCCCCCTTTGGTCTGAATTTTTGTCTCTTTGTTTTACTTGGAATTTCGGGCTTTTTAGCAAACTCTACAGTAGTGTTAACTTCCCCCCTAACCACATCTTTACTTTCTATTCTTGTTTCATGTAACTACTGATTTCTACTGCTTGTTTTAGTGATAAGTCCGCCTTTAGTTGCAAGCGCTCGGACAGTTTTTCATCCAGGACTCCAACGACAATTCGGTCGCGGATCAAATCATCTTTCAAATGATCGTAATTACAATCATTAGCCAAACGATACAAATTATGAATGAAACTATCGATTGACTCACCTGGTTTCTGGATTCTTTGGTTGAGCCTCGCTCTTTCGACTATGACATTTCTTCGTGCACCAAAATAATTATCAGGTGCTCTCTTCATTTCTTCGTAACTTATTTTAGTTTGCTCCACACACAGAGTCGCTCAGATGTCATCTGCCGATTCACCCATGGCATATAACAGAGTATTCACTAGTTCAGTATTGGATTTTTGCTTGAGTCCCGAGGCTATGCTATAGCGTTCAAATCTTTTAATCCATTTTGCCCATGCGTCTGCTTGTTCCAGACCATGCGCGGGGGAGTTAGCTTCTTTTTTAGTTTTGTACGGAGAATCCATATTGAACTGTTAAACTTTATCACGCCGCTGCCACCATGTAGTGTTGTACGAACCGAGGAGACCAGGCAGATAAACACACGAATGATTATTCTTTAGTCATGATGGCGACTCGTCTACAAGCACATTTATATGTGTCTCGAATCTGCTCGCAGGGAGCCCAAAACTAGACCTATTACTACAATTGCTTCTGCTTGCAAATTGCCCTACTGAACTCATCTCCAGTTATCTTGATTCCGTTATGCTACCTATTGTCAAAACTTTTCCCACTTACATCAAAGACACCAATTAAGAATTTTAAACGAATGTATTGAAATGCGCTTTTTTTTATTAACCGATAGTACCCGGTAGCTATTGTTGACCACGCAATGCACAAGCCCTTTTCTATTGATCGTATTACTGCACCGTCATTAACTCCATTAAACCGACTGTTAATCGCAATTTTAATTTACTCGATGCGGATTCCAGCACTTCTGATATTTTTAGTCAAAGCCCGCTTTTTCTTTTTAAGAAAGATCGCAATCTTCGCACTTTTTTGATTAAAGAAACACTACCTTCTAATAAAAAAACCTTGCACTTTTCGTTGTTCTCACAAACAATGCCTAACTTACACCTTTGTCGCTTCACGTACCTCTGTTCCAAACCCCAAGTTTTCTTTTAGTATCCTGATCATTTTGATTACACAACATCTAATATTACTTACTGCATTCTATGTTCTAATTGCAACAAGTTATATATCGGGTAAACTTGCCGCCGTTTAGGTGATCACGTCAGAGATCATCTTTATGTCATACTCAAAAACGATCTATCTAAATCTGTCTCTCGCCATTTTAATTCTTCTAGTCATTCTATTTCTAATTATGTTGCATTTGGTCTCTCTGCCATCATAAATGAACTCTTCACTTACTCTGGTCCGGGAAATTTTTTGTTGTCTTTTTAACATCGATGACTGACCTCATCCATGAGGTAAAAATGACTATTCAATCAATATTCTTTCTAAGAATTATTTCTTAGAGTTTTTCTTTAGAATTTTTTTGTAGAATCTTCTTTACAATCCTTCTTTTAGATTTGTCTGAGGCCAAAACTTATTTGTTCCAATCTTTTTTAAATACAATAGTTAGAAAATTTAAGAGTAATTTAACCCTTTAATAGGAAGACAAGGTCAAGAGTATTTGCATTCAATGTTTTTGGTTCCATTTACTTGATCAAAATATGAACCTTACTTTTCTTTGTTGTTGGTGGTTTGCATATTACTGAAGTACCATTCATTTTGTAACAAACAGGGTGAACTCGAGCTCCCAGGCAGAGTAACCCGATGTCTTAATTATTGAACACTTCACCAATTAAAAACCTGTCAAGTATCTAACTCAAAATGTTTCCTCTGGTAACTGATCTGACGTGATGTTCAAATAGTTACAGTATGGTAGTAAAATTGTATTTGTTCCAAATTTCAATTTTTACAGAAATAACAGTGAAAAAAAACTAAATGTCATTGCAACTACTGTATGTAGAGGTGGGGGTTCAATAGTTGCCAATAACCCAAAACCCTTGGGTAACAATTTTGTTCAATAAAGCGTTCATTCCCCCACTATCTTTGACCCTGTCAAGAGGGAAGGAGAGGTGGGGGCTCAATTGACTGGTGCATTAAAGCAATGTTTTATCACGCTGTGGGCTTTAGATTGCGCTATTGGGACACTAATACACAAATGTTCTAAATGCAAAAGATTTTTCTTCACTTGTCCTTGTCCCAGTTGGCCAACAAAATATCCTGTCATCCATAGCTGCACGTACTTGTCGGACCTCTCTTCTTAACTGCTGACTATCTATTTCGTTCAGCTTCAACTCTGTCGGTACTTGTGGGATTGGATATAGAATGATGTTAGGTGTCAGGACAAGTACTTGTATATCACCCTCTATGTAAGTTAGGATACGGTTGTTCAGAGCAACTCCAACATCCACAATGACTTCAAAGGAAAGAAACCCCTGCTTCCCAATTATACGTCCCACCAGGGTGCTTTGCTGAGATTAAACAGCCATTGGATGCGGTAGTCCTGCAGCAAGCCTTGCAGCTTTTCTCCGTCGCGGCTTTAAAAGTTATACCATTGTCGGAATAGACGACGAGGCCTTCCTCGACGGACCATGAACGTTTTGAAACTGCACAAGAATTCTTCTGTAACTTGACTCTTGAGTAGCTCTAAATGCACGCCCCGTGTAAAGCTGCACGCATAGATTACGAAATAAGCTTTGGCTTCTGACTTGTCTGGTAGTTGGTAGTGGAGTGGACCTGCAAAGTTTACTCCAATAACAGAGTATGGCTTCCAGGCGTGGTATGCTTGGTAGGCAGGGGTGCATGGGTAGGAACGCGATTAGCTTTGTGATGAATCTGCGGCATATCATACAACTGTGTCACCTGTGTTTGGAGACGGGGCATCTTTAATGTTGGCGGGTTTGATAACTTGGATCACAATGCTAGATCGACGACAAGAGTATCTTTATTCCACCGAACTGGATAAGTGAAATCCTACGAAATTTATTGGCTTGTAATATCCTTATCCCGGGAACATCTGTAGTTTCTTACGTGGAAGAAAAGAACCGGCGATGGATAAATGCTTCAACGGGACTCGCACCCCAACCTCGTACCCAGGGTTGTTTCCCTGAATGTAGTGGTGACCGTGGTTGCGGCTGGTCACGTGCCACGCGGATTCCGCGCAGTAAAAAGTTGCAGATATTAGAGTAGGGTGGCAGGGAAAATGTCGCTTGGACAGGTAACTGTGTTCGTGCGTTTTATCTGGTTCAACGGCAACAATATTGAGAAGTTTTAGAAAATTCTTTATCAGGCTTACAGCAACTCAATTATTAATTACAGAGCTTATAAAGTCAACCTTTTAATAGCAATATTTAGGTGTTTCATCTTGCAAATAGCTTGTATTACAAAGCAAATCATTGTCTAGGTACTTGTAAATGAACACAAAAATTATTCTGATTTTAAAACTTAGTTTTAATTTCGAATTTGCTTGAATTTACATAAGTAAATATAAGTTACTTTATCTACAGTCATACAGCTATTTAGTGTCTATAACAACCGAATAATAAATTATTTGATTTCAAACGTTCAACTCGAGAATCACGATTCATTTAAAGATGATTTACCTAGTAAAACACGTAAAAGTTCACAAGGTGCAAGTCAGCAAAACGGAAGATTACATATATAACAAACAAAACGTCAATTGCGGTTAGTGAAACATATAAAGGTTGAAAAATAAAATCTTTCTGACCGAAAAAGGACTGAAAGTTACAAGTTCACTCACTACTTTAGGATGAAGTGTGCACACCGGCCAAAACAGCATCTTTCTCGGCAACAACAATAACCGAA
>JAOBAY020062196.1:0-12729 GCA_025331085.2 Zoanthus sociatus
CATTGGCACTGTGAATGAGACAGAAATAAATGATATAGAATGTATGGAGTATGTCTTTCCCGCACGAAAAATATACAAAATTCCCATAATGCATACGTTTTAGATCATATATATATTAAGTCTCAGAGCAGGTCTACATTTTGACAAAATTTGCAAATGATTACTTTTATCTTTCAATGAGACTTTCAAAAATTGTAAAGGTGACCTGGTGAGACTCGACACACCTACTTGGGGCCCCTTGTCTATGAATGGGCAGAATCGTTGTTAGCGGTTAAGCAAAACCAACATTTTCTGTCTCATTCACAGTGCCAATGAAGAGTTCTTTGTCACTGACAAGGTTTAAGCCTTCTACACCCTTTATGATGAGCTCTGGCACCCGCAAATGGTCAAAATATTAAACAAAATTGCAAATTTTCTGAAGAAAACAGAGCATTCAATGGCGCCCTTGGTGCTTGCTAAAGCAAAACATAAAAAAGGCGCAATGTGTCACGTGATCAGCAGTCATCATGATGTCATGATGTCATGCCCTAAACTCCTCTTTTCATTTTGAATCCAGTGCTATATTCACTTTTAAATACCCTCCCCCCTTCCCCAATCCCTCTATGGTTTGTACCAAGAAATAATTCTTTTTGGGGGGTATACTCAGTAATATTTATTTATAATATAACAATTAAACAAATTTGAACCAGTTCCGCAGCCAGTTGTCGAGAACCATAAAGAAACGTTCATAATTGAGAGCAATATTGTATTTTAATTTCGATTAATTTAACAACTGATGATTTTCTTTACCAGGACTACGAGTTAATTCAGTATGAATAAAATGTTTCACTTGGAGTTGTATATACAGTTCGATAAAAAATCAACATTGTCTTCTAAATCTAAAGGAGTATCACTCTAATCAGTTGCTGGCATTTTAAATTTTGATAATTATTTAGTGTTTAATTAACTCCAAATCCTTTGAAAACCGCTGATTAATCCTACTGCTCTAATGAGTAACTTGATGTATTCATAAGTGAAATAAAAATGGTGAATTTTGAGCTCGTTAATAAGTTTGAAAGGTGAATTATTTAACATGACACGAGCGTGGATAGGATTCGAACCCATTAAGTCATTCATGCCTTCCCTAGCACCGGGCGAGTCCTTTCACTAAGCTACGAGAAATGATAGAGATCAAGGTCATTAAACCAAGTTCATGTGTGACACCATCAGAAAAAAATGTTTTATTTTCCAGTACTCTGTGTCCGCGTACTAAGGTACTTGAAGTTTCAACTATTTTTAGTGCATTACCATCTTTGGCGTTTTCACTGTCGCAGGAGAATCGTGATTGAATACTTGCAATTCTGTTTCAGTCTTTGCGTTACAGAACAGTTTTACCTTTTTTGCTTTTTGTCTTAATATACTCACTAATTCCTGCTTCATCTCTTCTGCTAGTAAAGCCAGGTCATCAGCAAAGACTCGGTCCGTCAATGTTACTGGTGATGTTGTCTGCTTCTTTGCCTATGTAGTCTGAGACCAAAGTTTTACGCATTGCATAGTCCACAACAATGCCAAGAGGAAAGAAGCAAGCTTATCTCCTTGCCATAGTCCAGCCTTAACTTTAAAGTATTTGGTTTCACCATTAGGAGTGATGACTTACGCCCTCGTGTTTTTCATAAAGCTTAGTTATTGCTCTGAAAATTCTAGGTCAAATATTGTACGCTTCCAGTATCTTCATCATCATTCCTCTGTTTACTCAGTCGAAAGCCTTTTTCAAGTCTATATAATAGATAATGATAGCCTTCCTGTTATTAGTTTCGACTCCTTGTATCAATCTTCTGGGTACAAGTGTGTGTAATGTTGCTGACCTTCCTGGTCTGAAACCAATTTAATTTGGTCTTAGATGTTTATCCACTTTAGGTTCTATTCGGTTGGGTATCACCTTGTTAATCATTTTCGCAACAATGGATGACAGGCTAATTCCTCTAAAATTTTCGGTATCGTGTAGATCTCCAGATTTGGGCAATAGTAGAATATCTATCTCTGGCGTCATGAAATAAAAAATGTAAATTTTCCGTCAACAGTATTTTAAATTCAACTATGTACAATCTCTATTATACAAGAGAAGATGAAGGGTAAAAAAAATGACCACTCTACATAGGTTTTATTACGAGAGTTATTCCTCTTAACATTAGAAATGGTACCCAGTCCTTCCAAGGTTGTTACTTGCTTTTTGCGTGGATAATTTCGTGGAATAAACGTGGAGAATTAAAAATGAAACAAAATTTAAATATGGCGGATCGTGCGTGCTCTACATTCTCAAGTCTTCAGCTTAAATTCGAAGCGCAGTAACATCGGCAAAAGAGCTGGTCACAGTGACTAAAAATTACTTTAAAAAATCAGTGATAACTCTAACAATAACGCCTTCATCCACTTCTGCTACCAAATAAATATTGTGTTTCGTTGCATCCCATTCTTTACTTCTGAACGCTGACATTAAACAAGTACGCAAGCGGCCATAAAAGATTATACGGTCCTAGACAGAAATTAAAAATTTAACAGTTATTTTTTTCAAACTCATTGAAGTAAATAATAGGTCTGCATGATTTTCATCTTATAACTAACTTTGATCTTTGCTTCATGTTTATTTCACATATTAATTTTTTAGTAAATTACACTATTTAATAATGATGTATAAGTTTTTCAACTTTTAAACTATTTAAGTACTGTAATCTTTATAAAGCAGTTTCTTCCTCTCTCTTCTTGAGTCCTGGAAACGAGGCTGGTAATTACTCTGAAAACAATGAATGCTCTCAAATCCTCAGCCCAATCCTACAATTTTTATGAGAACCTAATAGCCGCTTTAGTCCTTCGACTGGTAGTAACATCTCTCGAGAATATCAATAAATGTGTCGTATAAAAGTCCTTAAAAAATCTTTGCTCTTGATCGAACTATGGTAAAGCCAAACCTACTGTCACAGTTTGCTAGAATCAGAATTACACTATTATGAAAGGAAGAATTGTGTCCGTTATCAAAGTGTCTATAAACCTTTGGGAATCTTGGCACAGCTTGGAGCAAAAACGCAGACAGCTGGTCCCCAGCTCTCCTTTTCCACAACGGAGATTTTGTCAATTGCAATGTCACTTCGGAACC
Organism: Zoanthus sociatus; assembly: GCA_025331085.2. NCBI lineage: Eukaryota > Metazoa > Cnidaria > Anthozoa > Zoantharia > Zoanthidae > Zoanthus > Zoanthus sociatus. The sequence goes on from JAOBAY020062196.1 coordinate 3,131, forward strand.
CCTTTCCCACAATTCCTTCAAATGTTACCTTTAAAATACGAAACAAAAAACCTAAGAATTTTTTAACACAAATGCCTTAATAATATGAACGGTTTGTTATACATAAATAGTTGTCTAGGTTTTGCAGTATAATTATTTTTAGTTCTCAAACTAAAGCTCTTACGAATTTTGTGTACAATACAAGCAATATTTGTATCTAACAATAATGTAACATTGGGATTTTGTACTTGGGTTGAGTTTTTGGCTTGTTTATTATCAAAGCCCCTGACACAATTTGAAAAGTTAAACTTAGTACGAAAAAGATACGCTTTAATTGAACTTATTATCCTTAGAGGAGATCTAAGCCTAGCTATGCACTTTTGATGATGCCCGAAAAGATAAAACAGCTATTCTTGGGTGTCAATATTCAGACTCAGAAGTAATGGCCGCCAAAATTGTAGCTTTAGTGCCCATTGCAGTATTTTTAAGTCACATACTGGCACTCATTTTTTATCTATACTTGATAATTATTATTAAAGCCACAGCTAAAATCCATTAGTTTTTCACTATAAGAACTGGGTTTTGTTGTGTTTTGTAGCAGAAACCTTGATATTTTAAAACACTAGTTATAACTTACGCGTACATTATTTATTCATTTACTGATCAAATTTCAAATTTATAACATTTAAAAATAAATAAACAAAAAACTTTTAATGAATATGAGCTGGACCTAAAACATAATTCACGATTCCTTACTATAGACCACTTAAGTACCTTTTTCTGTCCTGGGTGAAGAATAGGTACAGTTGCAATGTGCCATTGGTTTCCCTGGTTTCCACGTAGTTTCCATACCAAACGACCATTTACCACCACCATAAGGGTTCCCATATCTGATCCGTACATGTGGTAATAAAACGTTAAACAGGCTCGATAATTCAAGCGCAACGGGGAGAACTGGAGACGGGCGCGTTGGCCCTTGAGTCTTCGACAAGCTTCCATGTAATAATAGCGTCCTACATTAAACGAACGAATCAACCTGACTAGTGTCATTAACCTTAGCGTTAGGCAGCTCAATAACATTAGTTCCAAAAACAATAATGATAATAAGATATGCATCTTAGGTCTAAGCGATCTAAATGTACTGTTAAGAATTGGCATTTGGCGTCTTAAATGGAGTGCTATTGTGATACCCGATACATTAGATATTATGATTTTGCAAACGGTTACAATAACATCTTTTTTTTAATGAGGCTGAGTTGGTACTGCGGTGACAATGACGTTACTTAGAGGTTAAGAGGCAGGCTAACCGGAACGAAATGTTTAGCAGATGTCGCGTACCTGAACACGTTATGCGGTTGTAATAATCGTCGCGACACAACCTGCTAAACTGCTTGGTCCATTGGCAAGGCGGACTTCATCAACTGAAAATTTTCAAAAAGTTGTCAATAAAACAAATACAAAAGTATATCCCAAACATTTGAGAAAAGACAGCTATCTAGCGAGTTGTTACCATCGGGAGGTGAAACTGAAGATAGTCAGGGAGGTTAAGTTTTTATTTGGAGACGAATGAAAATTGATTTCATTGTTGATGTTAATGATGACATTTTAGATCAATAGTTTGGTTTAGAGTTAAAAGCAGCTATATTTTCTAGTAACGCAATAAAACTACCATTTCCAAGGGTAACTTTGGAAGCCGCTTTTCAATAGAATGTGATATTGTCAGCTAAGATAAAGGGAATGATGATGACGATGCTTAGAAACGCCGCTGCCATTCTTCAGATAGATAATAAGTTATTTTATTTAGTCTTCTGTTTGTAATCTATATTTTTTGTTTTGCAATTTCCAAAATCATCTTTGTTGGACGAAGGCACGATCATTCTGACAAATTTTTCAGTTTGGGCTTCTCTTCTGTACTATTGTGGGGAAGTACGTACGCACCAAACGCGTCTTCCCTTCATACGATGGACCTGAAGTTTTAATATTTGTATTCCGCTATATAAAACAACAAACATTAAAATATTCATTGACTTAATTAACACAAGAATTAAAATGTGAAGTTTTTTCATTAGACAGCATACTTTGCGTTATCGTCGATATATATATATATATATACGAGTGTATACAAGATTACAATAGAAAAAGTTGTTATGCAAATTGTCTATACCATGAGTTTAAGCGTTTGTAGAACACGGCGGCTTGTTAATACAGAATTGAAAAACAACATTTACGAATGACATGTTTTATTGAAAAACAATTCACTAGCAACTTAGAAACCTAGATTAACCGCAGAACATTTGTCAACCGAACAAGTAGATACAAGAACAACTATAATAAGAAAAGAATCGACAAGAAATGCGCATCAAATATTGCGTTGACATGGGAACAAGGAGTGAGAAAAATATATATATCAAGACCCAATTTAGCACTGAAACAAAAAGCAGCAAATAAATATAGTATGGTGCTCACTGACTGATGATAAGAAAATTCCAGGGGTTTTCCGGGTCTCCAGGGTAGGAACCTTATTTTTCAAGGACCCAATCATAAAATCTCCCTTGCAAAAACATAACGAGTGACTACGCCACCAAATAAATTGTGCAGTTCTTCAGCTTTCCAGTCCCAGAAAAAAATGTTGAAATTGAATCCACATAAAATACAATAAATAGAATCATGAGTTAGATGCTTCTGCAGGTTTTGGTTTGTCAATGGAACTGTTCAAATTTTTTTCACAAAATTCCAGGAGTTTTCCAGGAGTTTATGGATATCATCTGTTTTTCCCTGAGTTTTCCTGTTCCTTGGAAAAAATTTCTAAACTCCAGACGTTTTTCAGGAATTCCAGGAGTAGTGAGCACCACGAGATAGGTTTAGCGACGAAATAATTAAAATCATCATTGAAGGAAGTGGCCGGAATAATGCCTCTGTGTGTGAAATTTGTTCTGCCTGCAAGCACACTCCTTCTTTTGGAGAATAACTACATTAATGATAATTTGAGCCCCTTACTTTTAACATGAACTGCTGCAGCACCAAAAACATCTTGCGGGCAGGAAATCCGGGCATTCGACAAACGATCTTCGCGTCAAATAAATATGTCAAACCGATCGTCACACACAGTACCCCGTGTACCATTTACCAAAACTTCAACACGACCTGCTGAATCGCTTGGTCCTTTGGCAAGACGAACTTCATCAACTAAAAAAGATCAAAATGTTGTCAATACAACAAAAACAATAAAAAAATTCAAAAATCTGGGACATGTTAAATATCCAGCGAGTTGATACCATTGTGTAAAACTGTAGACACTCGAGGAGTTAAATCTCTCCCTTAGAGATGAGTGAAACATTATTTCATTATTGATGTTCATGATGACTATTTAGCAAGTTGTCACCATTGGGTAAAACTGTTAACACTCTGGAAGTCAAATCTTTTCTTAGGAAATCACTGACAAATGATTTCATTCTTGATGTTCATCATGACTCTTTAGTTTACTAGCTTGGTTTAGGGTTACAAGTAATTCTTTTTTCTAGTAACGAAAATAAAATTACCATTATTAAAGATTTCCTCAGCCGCTTTTGAACACATGATAATAGTGTCAGCTATAAAATCAAGATGACGATGATGCTATAAAAATGCTGCAACATTTGTTCAGTTACTAGATAGTAAGGAATCGAAAAACAGAACTGACGAATAAAATCTTCTGTTGCAAACCAATTCACTAGTAACTAAGAAACTTAGAAAAGAACAGAACACTCGCCATCCCAACAAACAAATGCAGGAAGAAGATTAATACGGACATTAAAATTATCAAAAAAACAGTAGCAGGAAAAATGTCTGTTTGTGCGATTTGGAATGTCTGCCAGTATGACCATTCATTTAGAGAATTGCTACAATAATAATAAATCGAGCTACTTACTTTTAATATTAATTCGCGGCAGACAAATTCCAATCTCTTTGCCAGGTCCGCAGTTGTGCACTCTGAGTCCGTCATGTCTGATTGTGCGATTTGGTTTGCCTGCCAGTATCTCCTTCCTTACTAAAATCAACACTATCTTTTTCCTAACTAAAAGCTATCTGACGTGGCTATCTAACTTCTGTCTTTCTCATATCTATTTGCTATCTTTTGTATCTATCTATTTCCTATCTTCCATTTCTATCTCAAACCTATCTTTTCTGACATTTTTAACTAACTTTTTACTAGAGGAAACCTATTTGACACACTATCTAATAACTAATATCTAATAACTAGTTATTTCATATCCACATCCCATTCCAAGACTATCTAAATGACATTTTTAAACTAGGTAAATACTATCTTTCCATACCAGCTAATTCCTATCTGTACCACATAACTATCTTTTTCCTATCCCAAAACTATCCATAACCTATCTATTTCCTGACTATTTACTATCTTTCCATACAAGCTAATTCCTATCTGAAGTATACCTGTGATAAGTTACATGGTCACTCATGGTTAACCATGCATGGTCAAAGAACATGGCTGGCGATAGTCAACCATGGTCAGACTAACAGTGAAAAAAGGGTCATTCATGGCTAACCATGGTCAGGCCAACTGTGGAAAGGAAGGTCAACCATGGTTAACCATGGTCAAAGAATATGGTTGACTATGGTAAACCATGGTAGCGGTAACACATGAATCTGAATTCAGTCCTGAATCAGATTTCTCAAGGACCACAGTGTGAGTATATTCAAAACTGAAATATAGTATGAAATAACATGCTGCAATATGTTATTTCAACATTGGTAAACTATGTCCTTTTTTGATTGCTATGGTCAAGTCAACTATGTCCTTTTATTGTACTGCAGACAATGAATTGACATGGAATATGCAACTATTCTTGCTGTGTTTTTACATAGAACATGAAATAGACAAACAAGCTGCCTCAATTAAAAATAGAGTTTAGAAGTGATTACTTAAATCAGGAAGATACGCACATAAACTTAATATAAGTTATCATCAGACTGATCTTGTGGTTTTGCGGACATGGTATATTGTACAATTATTTATACCAAACACAGAACTAATAATAAATTTATGCTCGCTGAACTGAGTCATACTATTAATTCAATTTATTTTGTCAGTTGAAAAAGATGACAGTGAATTCATGTATAGATATAAATAAACACAAGAACATTTTTTACAAAGTTTATTAACAACTATACTATGTATAAAAATGTTATAATTAACAATTGTTATAATCTTAAAAGTGTGATCACTTAATTATAAATTAAGTTAATCTTCAAAGTAACAAATAAGAAAAAACTAAAGTATGAATTTGTTTTATTTCTTAGCTTTAACTGGTGGTACGAGAATTATTGGCTGCATTTCTATTCCTTCGAGAAGCGTTTACCACCGTGCACAGCACTCACTCCAAATTTCTCCATTTTGAATGCTGAAAGTTAAGTAAAAATAAATGAAAAATAATATTTCAAATTTCAAACATTAACAAGTTGTATAATATTTATTTATTTATTTATAACATTTAGGGCCCTAGTAAGGCTCCAGGGAGTAAAGATAATAGGACTCGAGGTCCCTTACAAGGATCTTACTCAATGTAATCGTTTTATACACAGGAAATATGCTGACTCAGTTAAAAATTGAATGAAAGCTGAATATATATATTCTTTATTCTATTCGATTCTGCAGTCTTTACACATGTCTGTACCGGGCAGATAACAGAGCTGGAGAAATAGGCATAGCACTAAATAAATGTAACTAAACAAATTGTTTTATGTTACATTCTACAAACACCAGAACCAGGTTAAAGTTTTATTAACTGTTAAAAATTGATTCAAATGTACAGTATTACAATTAACATTCAAAAAATTGCAGTTCCAGTGGATTATTCATACACTTAGGGATCCAAAAGCTGAAAAAGCCTTCTAGATAACTAAAAACCTTCCCAGGAACAAATACAGCTCTCTTTGCAATGTTTAAATATAATCATTTTATACGCAGGAAATGGTACAGTACTTGAAAAACTGGAAAAATGCTTTAAAATTTATTCTAAGTACACCAATTGTATTGAATTCAAAAGTCAAAAGTTACAAATTACATTTAATGCCTACAACATTAAATTTGATAAAAAGGATTGGGATCAATTCCATGCTGGCGAAGCATACTTATTTGTGCATACAGTTTCATCGTGTATATCACTATATAATATAGAAGTTATGGGCTCTGGGAAAGGGTTAGTTTCCATGATTAAAGTTCCTATGAAATGGAAAATGAAATTGTTCTCTACGGGTTCTGATTGGCTTTTCTACTAGATCGAGGTAGAAAAGATAGCAGATCAGAACGGTATTGAGGCCCTGTTTTGCTATAATATTTGAGGATTTCATTGATAATTTAATTTGAACATCCTTTTTTGATCGATTAGTAGACTTATATTAAAATAATTCTAGACCTCTCGGCCTTATGGACTACGGGAATAGCCTATTTGGCCTGGACTCATAGTCTATTGAATAATTTGACGAAGTTGCAATTGGCTTTTAGTGTTTTCCTTATTGAAGTCTACACCCATTTTTTATAAGAACAATGAGGCTCAGATTGGCCAAAAATTAAGAAAAATTTAGGAACAAGCTTAGGCATGAAGCTTATATAAAGGGAAAATGTTTCTGGTTAAAACTTAACTGAATCTTAAAACTTACGTTCACAATGTGCACAGTAGAAACACAGAGTAGATACATACGATCAACATTGTTTTGCATTGTCTTGTCTTTTTGTTTTGATTTCAAATAATTTCAAACCGCTCACAAAAGTAAGAACAATTTAAGAACAAATTCCAATTGAGGCTAAAGGCGTGGACACACGGTGCAACATTTCATGCAACATTGCGTGCAACAATATTTTTGGAGATGGACACATGGTGCAACAAAATCACGCAATATTGCTTGTGATAGCACGGCGTGTTTACCCAGCATCACAACAATCAAAATGGTGTTCAAGAAGAAATCCTTTAAAAAAGAAAACTTGTTGCACACAATGTTGCAACAGTAGGACGTGATTCAACTTCAGTTTTTTTGTGTGCAATGTTGCATGCAACAAAATTAATTGGTGGACACACAACCCTGTTGTGCATAATGTTGCATGAAATGTTGCATCATGTGTCAGTGCCTTAAATCAGGCAACCCCCATTTACAGGCGGATAAACTCAGATCAAAAATGAATTGATATGTGTATCTAAAAAAAAAACTACCAACTTCAAGATACATAAATAAAAAAAAATATTTTGTTCTTATAGTCTAAGAGTGATTTCAACAGCAGAATGCGTTTGAAACAAGTGGAAAGAATGTTAAAGAGTGAGCTCAACAAATGTTTACCAAAATCTTATCTCTATGTCAAAAAGCAAGTCGAAACAAATTACAACAAAAAATCACTCAGTACATGTCTATTTTAAAAAAATTAAGTTTCTCACTGATTTGCTGGAGGGGTATATGCTAATGTGTCAGGGAAAGCTAAGTATATTCACCTCCACTTCAGTGAATAATTATACTCACTTGTTATCTCCACTTAGTAGGATAATTGTAAATATTTGAGTTTCCTACAATAACATTAGATTAATAACTCATTTTACCTTGCGAATATGTTCAAATGTGATTTACAAAAAAGTAAAGTTGACAGATGTGAGTCATTGATTGTCTGCTACACTGCGACTCACAAATATATTATATATTATTAATATGGCTTTCAGAAGAAGAGACAGCCCACATAACAGCTATGTCACTCATAACAGTGATGTCACCCCCTACCTTTTATAAGTCCCCAAGTAAAGGATCAGGAGACTGGGCCTAAGACAGTTTTAAAACATCCTTATCTAAGACTTTTCAAATAAATACGATAATCAATAATAACATGGAAATTTTGGTAAACCTTGTGTTTTGCTCTTAGCTTAAGAAACAGCTGGTGGTCATAATCATCCCATCCTCCCTGATGTCCTCCCGTCTGAATAAGGAATCTCTGATGAACAAAACAAAATATGTTGTCATGTATGCACTATAATCAAAGATTTGGATTAATAATTCAGGTTGTACCACACATACGTAGCATGCAAAAAAGAGAGAAGTAGTAAAGTAGACATGAATAGTACCATGAGAGCATTTTAAAACAACTTCTCTGCACAAAAATGCAGATTTATATATTTGGAGGAAATAACTTAGGTGCGAGCTGAAACAGTCTAGGAACTGGGGCAAAATGATTTTGGGCAATATCACCAGTTACTGTAGATACAAAAAATGTAGATTTATATAATTTTATTTGAAGAAAGGAAATAGGTAAGAAATGAGCTGAAACCACTTAGCAAGTGATATAAAATGACTTTGGCAAAATCACCAATAATTGTAGCTAAATTAATGTAAAACGAAAAAAATCAATCTAAGAAATGGTAACATTAAAAACATTGAGCTTAAAAATACGATAATAGGATGACAGAAAATGTAATTAAAACTAAAGTCAGTTAAACAAACATTGCAGTAGCACAAAGAAAACAAAGTAATAAGGCAGAAGGTTTTGGGGACTGTTTTACAATCAACTTATAAAATGTTTTACAACTCTTATAATTTCTAATTCCAACAAAAGCATTTTTCTTAAATAAAGGCCCTTAAAGGTGCAAGGTGAGCAATTTGGAAAAAAAAAAAATTATCGGAAACAAGAAACAATGAAAGCCAAAAAGTAATAAAAGGGGAAGAAAGAAACTTTACAAACAATGAAGCACAAGAAAAGTTTGGAAAATTCAAATTTTAGAGAAAAAAGATAAGAACTACATAAAAGTGGTGAGTGAAACACACTATATCAGAAGAACAGGAAACAAAAAAAACACACTGAGTCACAGTCACCTCAAAAGTAAATTTAGTTATATATTAGTTACCTCAAAAGCTGCCACTGCAGGGGGAAGGCTAACAGTCACAGCACTGGCAGCTTTCTTCACATCCACAGCAATAGTTGCAGCAGCAGGAAGAGTGGACCATGATTCAAACTTTCTTTCAAGAGCTGTAACTTCCTGCTGTGTTATTTTTTCTTCTTGCATAAGTTCATCATAACTAACAAGTTATAAAATTTTAAATTCAAGATATGAAGACCTCTACAAGGTTTGACAAAAACTTGAATTCTAGCTTGCCTAGTTCAAGAACCTGCTTGCCCCCGACAACTTAAACTATTACATATATTTCTGTATACATGTATATGATGTCCTTGTTGCAATTGCATTACTAATGAATCAAGCAAACTATTTTTAAACACAATTATAACTGATTTATCCATAAATCATTTTGTCTCAAATAATATATACAATTCTTTGTCTGCTTATGAGGAAAAATCCCTTTTGGGGATAGAGCATTTTGTATGAATTTTGTCTGCTTGAGCAAGAGATGCTCATTTTATGATGGGGAAGGATGGGGGGCTTGTTTGAACACTTGTACATTGGGCAAGTGACTATGAAAAGTTACTTGCCCGACCTTGAAATCTACTTGCCTCAGATGACTGGATGTGGATTTTGATGAGCACTGCTCTACAGTATCTGACACGTATATAAATAAATCTCAGCTCAAAACTCACTTGTTCAAACTTGCTTTTAATCTGTATTAGTATTTCTTTTAGTCTTTAGTATGTA
>JAOBAY020062206.1:0-12728 GCA_025331085.2 Zoanthus sociatus
ACTAGGAAAAAAGTTAATATGTACTAAGGAATTCAGTTTTTTTCTAAACTAATGAAATGAAAAGGATAATTTAGTTTGGTTTTCAATCATATTCCAGACTTTGTCCTTGATATCTAATATTAAACAGTCCATAAATGGTCCTTGCTTTTGGAAGATAATAACATTTTTTGCTGTTGATCGTGTAACTATGGATATTTTCAACAAAAGTGAAATAAGAGTTAAAAACTGATGGAAATAGCTGATTGTGAAATTTGAACATAAATACTGAGATACGATATTGAATGAGATCAGTTAGCTTAATTATATTCACCTTTTTAAATAGGGGACTTGAATGCTCGTCAAACTTTGAAAATGTCATAATGCTGTAACACAGAAAGGGGTTGAATGGTTGTTGGGTAAGGTTTGAATCAATCATAATGCCTATATGTTTAATACAATTTTCTTTCTTCAAGTAGGTATCATCAATGGATAATTTAACATGGAGTGTTATTTTTCTTTGAGGAGGATGGAAAATGACAAAATTTGATTTTTCTATGTTTAAGGAAAGCTTACTTGCACATAACCAAGTATCTATATTATTCATTTCATTATTTATGTCAAATTCTAATACTGAAAGGCTTTTATGTCTATAAAATAAATTTGCATCATCTGCAAATAAGTGAAAGTCAAAAAGATCAGAACATTGGTAAATTCAAGACATTCAATTACTGTTCCTGGAAAAACTTCTGAGTTTCTGCCAATGAGGGCTACCAGTACCAGTACTATGATCTTTCGTTGTATTGTGAAACAAATAACTGAATATTTCATAGCAAAAAAAATATTTGCCAGTTATCTTGTTAGTGGCTGAAGTATGTTGCAGAGACCCCCACAGACAACTAACATCTGATCAGCAAGTGGTGTTAAGGTTAATGACAGATTTCCCTGGAAGATCTTGAAGTCCTTCAACCTCTCTATGGCTCTGTCGATGTGAATCCCCACCCTTGCAATTTGACGTGTAGACTTTGTTGCTGCTCGTGAGAGTTGTTTTCCTGTGAAAATCAGTCATTAGCTATTATATGGAATATGAAATCAGTGGCTTACATTGTGGATAAAAAGAGAATATGTGCTGTTAAAATTATTTACATTGATAATAATTATTTCAAAATATTTACACTGAATTTGCAACTCTGCACATGTATGACAGTTATTGTGTTCACATTTTTTGTAAACAAACACTGCTTACCTTTTTTTGAAAAAGGAGGAATGTTCAGGTAGACCTTCTTCTTAGTTAATATGTCATCTACGTTAAACCCCCTATCAACTATGACCGAGTCTCCCTCCTCTAACAGATTGATCAATCCACACTCATGTGTGATCTTCCGGTCGCTGGAGGACCCGGTCCAAAAATTGGACAAAAAGCTGAAATACCCAGATGGGGTGATTCCGACAAGAGCCTTTATTGTGTTATGTCCCTTGTACTCGCAGCAGATTGCTCTTTGTGTATATGGAGAAGTGGGCTTCTCAATAAATACTTTTGTACAGTCTATGACTATTCTCGTGTTGGGATATTTGTTAAATGTACAAGGAAGATTGGCCTTGACTGCATCCTGACTTGGCCACAGTACCAGCGTCTCCTTAAATACTGAAGCCAGAAAGCAAACCCACGTGGTAAATATGCGGCTGATCTGTGAATTGGAAACAGAAAATATATCTGCCAGATGCCTTCCCATTAACCCAAGTCTCAGTCTCACTAGACACAAAACAAACTCAGTAGTATTTAGGGTCCTTTTTGGTCCAGACTTATTGATAGGCAAATCTTGAAATTTCATTTTTTTACCCTTGTTTTTATCCCAGTATTTAAGATTTTCAGCCTCTCGTTTGATCAAGTTAGTTAGCATATTGAAACACCTCAATGTTGGAATTCCAGTGTAAAATTTGATAGACTCATCGTTTTTTAGCACATCATCCATGAAGTACTCACGTTTAAGTTTGGCTTTGTCGGAGAGCCTATATTTTAGATTTGCATTTTCTTTTTCCAGATCCTCTGTTTTGTTGATTTGCTTTTCCATTTCATCAATGTCGTGCATTGTGAAGTCAGATTGACAGCCAACAGATACACACACACATTTCACCTTTTCACTATCTTCATTTTCATCTTTCCCAGGGTCATGCTGATTTTCGACATTTTCAGCTGTTAGTGTATGATATGAATGATCATGCAAAACAACTTGAGGATCACATGAGGAAAATACTGAATCATTTTCCACAGAAGGAAGAATGTCTGCGTCCAGACTGGACTTGTCAACGTGATGGAATGACTCGAGTGTTTTCATCTCGTTGTTCAGGCCGTTCAGCACGGGTCTTTTGTAACGAACAGCCCTTCGAGTGGTTGGGGTGTTTGGCATGCTTCCAGGTCGGAAAATCGAAGACAGAGCTGTATCTTTCAGTTTTCGTCGACCATTCCATGTTGTTTTGTAGTCTTCAGAAGAAAAATGGGCACTACAAATTCTATAGTTGTTGGGTTTGCTGGCTTTCGCTTTGGCTGCTTTTCCTTTGTACTTTTTATCTTCCCGGCGACAACCAAATTCTCTGTCTTTTGTCAAATAAGACAGGAAAATATGATAAATCATTTCTATTGAGATTACCAAACTTACATTTTTGGCATACCTGTTACCTCCAATGTCAAATAACCCTCCTGGTTTTTGTTTATATTTGTTTTATTCTTTAGAAAGCGGGGGTAATTTTTTCTGAATCATGATTTCAGATGGGTCTAATAAGGGGGTACAAATTTCAACCATGAAAAAAAGCTCGAAAAAGTTGTAAACCACACTTGATAATAATTTCAACTAATCAATAAAGAATATATATACATAAATTCTTCTGGACAATTAGTTTGAGAAAAAATTTGCTATGTTTATGCCCGCCTTGTAAGTTTTCTATAACCATAAACCAATGGATTACTTACTTGGTTTGAAGTGGAGGGACCATATATCACAGTTTCACATGGATCCATGTCACCATGATGATATCTTAGAAACGAGTGCAGTGTTATTAATATCCCCGTTTCTGTGCCTTTCTCCATTCTTATATGCGAAGAAATGATTCTTGTTTCATACAGATACTCAAGGTACCATCTGCCAATTATCGCTGGATTAGAATTTGAGGTCCACACTCGTAACCATAACAGTTTTCTGCTGGCTGTATCGCTACAGCCAAATACGGCAAGTGGGAATGTGCTATTCTGATACCCCATCAGGGTTGTCGCTAAGAAAATTGTCGGTTTGTTGCACTTTCCCTAGTTATGGACAGCCAAATCCAGCCGGCGATTACCACTTTCTCAGCTGGTGAATTTCGCCGGCAGCCGGCGCTTAGCGACAACCCTGCCCCATGAGTTTATCGTGGCCATCCACTGAGTGAACCCAATCAGTACCCTTCGTTGTAAAACGGCCTTTCAGTTTCTTTCTTTGGGCTTTCAAACCTCGTGCTTCTAGTCCTTCAGGATCCAAATCGTTCATTACCACATGGACCAGATCTCTTGGGACGTTCATATGGTGTTCTTGTCGGATCTTTCACCGCATTGCACGATATCCAAGGAGTTTTCCAGGTACTGCCAGTTCTTTTTCCACAGCTTCCTTTACTTGATCTACTGAAACACTTTCATCTCTGTAGTAAATATCAAAATATCGTAGTCTGCGATCCAGTGAACGAATGCTCCAGGTGTACTGTGCATAATCTCGTTTCAAGAAACTTAGCATTTCCACCCTTTTTTGTTTCACATACTTTTCCATGTCACTCTTCAGCTCCAAGTCTTCTTTCCAAGAGTTGTCCTTGAAGTACAGTAACTGGACGCCACTTTGGAATTTTCTATTCATTGGGTTTTTTTTTTCGTAGCTAGAGATTGTCGTTCGATTTTATTTTTCGTACCCGGTGACTGCCGTTCGTTTTTTTTATCATTTAACTTAATTTTGTGTTTCTTTATGAATAATGTTTTATCTGTTTTAAGTTTTATTTTTTAAAATTAATTTTTAAAGTGCATCAAAAATATAATAATTAAAAAAAAAATTGAGTAAAAATAAAGGAGAAGAAAAAAAAAATTAATACACCATACTTGTCCAAACTCTTTGCCTTCCGGCTGTTCCGGGATGAAGTTTCGAAACAAACTAAGAAATGCAGCGTACTGGTAATCTTGCTCTTACTTGTCACATGATTTTCGTCAGATTTTAAAAAACTTTCGATTTTATATCTGATTTTGTTTTGTATATAACATTTAATAGCGTCATGAACAGGAATTGGTTTTTCATTGTTAAAACATGACAATAAAATCTAACCTGAAAGTTGACATACCGGCTCGTCTTTTGATCTGGAACAATTTTTTAGCTTTTTTCGTTAAAGGTAAAAATGAATTTAATCATAAGCTTAAAATCTTCACAACAATGAAACTTGCCAAAATGATTCTAATTAAGAAGCGCCTTCCAATTTAAGCTCCAATCACGGTGATAATTTTTGTTTAGATATTTATGTGGCACCTAAATTAAAGACGGTACCTAACTCAATTTTTCAAACAATAAAAAAAGAAAGAATAAAACTTAATCTAACTCATTTTGAGACAAGTTTCAGCTAAAAGTTTTAACGTGTAACAGCGGCTTTAGTTTTGTAGGTTTTGTAGCACACGACACATCTCATTTCTGATCGAATCAAAGTTTTGATTTCGATTCATTCTGCGCATATGCCCTATTAGTATTACAAATATGTTTATATTTTTTGGAAAAGTTAATAAATTTTTTCATAAATTTTTTTTCAAAACAAACGGCAGAATTACAAGTTGCTTTTGTAACTTATGTCCAAACTCAACAATACTTAAGACTTTCTTTCACGGATCGATAAATAAGGCACAATTTCTTTTTTAAAAAATCAATTGATAAGTTTGTCTTTTCTTACAGCACTGTAGTTTGATACCGACATTTTGATTCTTTTGTAGTCAAGAGCCAACTCCTTTGGGAATTACGAAACCCGATATAACAAGTGTTTGCATATTTTCAATGTGTTTGTGACACTCAGATTTTATGTAATGCTTATAGAAAACATTTGTATCAGAAAGCATGTTTTGAAGTGGAACTACAAATTTCATATTATTAGTTAAATCAAAGGATGAATGCATTAACATGAACAACGGGAATCTCAAAGATGCTGTAGCTTCTACGGATGAATTTGACAAGCAACGTGATGCGGCATATTCCAAAGTTGATCTATGAATGAGAAAGACGCTGCAAGGTACTGTAACGTTGGTTTTCAATTTTTATGCAACGAATGGAAAAGTGTCTTCTTTGACCTACCGATTTGTAATAATTGGCAAACAATTCAAAGGTTAACCCTCAACAGGAACGACATAAATTGCTATACAAATTCTTAACTGCTGTTTGTTTTATAGTACTTGAATCAACTAAACTGTAAACATACATCATATTTACATTGCCTGAGGAATTTTATGTCTGATTTTACTAAGGAACTGTATATCAACAGATCTCTGGTCGCTATTCATTGAAGAAATAAATTATTTTCTTTTGGTGAAAAACTTGTACATTCGGTTTGACTCGTTTGCCTCGCGAGACACAGGATGCAAGTCAACATTATTTTGACTTGTTAATTTGCCTCTCATCTCGCGAGGCACGCGTACACCTATGGAGCATATCCAAAGGATACCTCTGAGAAACTTTATGGGACAACAAAAATTAGCCACAAAGGGTAGGTTAATTGTCAATACTGTATTTTATAAAAACGATAAAAGCTTTACCGCCAGCATACAAAGTCATTTCAGCATGTGCTTTGAGTTCTGATGTGCCCAACAAAATAATCATTCTCACTTGGTACTCTCCTCCATTAATGACATCATTTCCGATTTGAATGGGATTAAAAAAAATAGTTTTTTTCCCAAGAATATATAGATCAACACCTCATTAATGAGAGGTTTTAGAAAAACATCAAGTTTGTGGAGTATACCTTCCTTTAATTTGCAAACTGGAATAAAACTGTTCACATTCATATTATAGCCTCTTGATATTTTTTCTTTAACGGTGCATGAACTACTTAGTTGAATTGTAGCGACACCTCGACTTTTTCTGACAAAGGCATTAAAGCCATCTTCATGAAAAATGAATGCCTGGTTGAGTGGACTACCTTTCATGAACTGGCGAATGTGGTTAAAAGTAGTCATACACTCGCTACATCTGAGGGAAACTGGATCTGTTACAGCACTTCCAGGGTGAACAGCTTTTATAATCTCAGAAGTGGTTATACTATTTCTACAATACTCACATGTAGTTGGTAAGAGGGTTTCTGTTGCACTGTCCCAAAAGTATGACAGATCAGTAAACCTTGACCATTTCAAACTTCCTTATATTTAACCTCGATGGATCTCCTACCAAGCCATTGTTCTTTTTCTTGCCAATGGGCTAAATGGTCTTCTATAGTTTTATTGTCTAAAAAAAAATATGTTCTAAATGTATACTAAGTACATAATAATCATGAGACTTAATCCAGTCTTTGCCACATTCTAAACAAGGAGTGCGAGGTTCAAGAAATGTTATATGATCTTCTGAACAGCAAATGTTGTAATGTCTGGGTTCTCGATACCCTAAAGTTTTCAAAAAGGAAATAACAGACTGCCTTTTTTGTGAGGGATGCGATTGTCTTCTGTTACTTCAAAGAAATTCCTGCCATTGTCTCTCTCTGAAACCAGCCATAGTGACCTTTGGAGATCAATGTTCTGAGAATAAAGTCCCTTAATTTTTCATCTGAAGGATTTATTGGTTCTGCTCCAACACAACCATCATTCATATTCTGGCTTATCTTCACAGAAAAAATACATCTTTGAATAACAAATAAGAAAACATAATTTGGGCACTCTTACTATTGTGTCAGTAACTAGTAGGTAAAAGTAATCCAATGTCATTATAATGAGTTTTAAAAACACAGCAAAGATTACGGAGCACGTCCCCTTCTTACCAAACTTTCAATTTAAGTTATTGTTACGGGGGGATTATAATAAAAAAAACCGAATTCCTTTTTGGTACAAACCATGAGGGATGGGGGTGGGGGTGGGGGGGGTTGTTAAAAGTGAATATAGCACTGAATTCAATATGAAAGGAGCTGTATAGGGCATGACATCATAACGGATGATGACTGCTAATACATAATGGGTGTAGAAAGCTTAAACCTTGTCAGTGACAAAGACGTGTTCATTAGCACTGGGAATGAGACAGAAAACATTGGTTTTGCTTAACCGCTAACAACGATTCTGCCCATTCATGGACAAGGGGCCCCCAAGCAGATGTGTCGAGTCTCATCAGGTCACCTTTATAATTTTTGTGGGTCTCATTGAACGATAAAAGCAATCAGCTACGAAATTTTGTTAAAATGTAGACCTGCTCGTTGACTTATATATATGATATATATGCGTTTTTCCCGCATGGAAAATATACAAAATTCCCATGATGCAATGCGATTAAGTGCCAGCAAAATGGCTGCCTGCTGAAGTTGCTCATAAAAACTGTTCTAATCGGCCAGCTTTTGACACGTTTCGTTAAAATAACTGCACAACTCAAAAGGTTAAGAGTTGTTTAAAAGTACTATTTACCCAAACGGAGCATTGTGCCAAAGATTCTGAATTTAAAAGAGCTTTGTTTTGAGGTAACTTTTCTTTTTTTATGAATGCATAATTTTTAAAAACTTGGAATAAACAGTAAACATTTTGCATCCTATCTTTGTATTGTCCAGAAACTTTTAAACATTTAATTTCACTGAAGTACAGTTCTGTTTGCTAAGTTTAGAAATGAACTTGTCTGTTAAAATATAATATTGTTTGAGCTGAGATTTTTCTCAACTGATAGAATGTTTTGATTTAAATATACTACTCAGCTGAAGTGGATTCTTTTATAACAGAAATCCCTTACATTGAATTGTTTACCACACTATATACCAAACTAAATGTGAAGTAAATTTAAAGTGAATTTAAAAACTGCAAACCGTTTAGTGTTCTTTCAAGAAGTTTCTGCACCTGAGCAATGAAAAGTTTGGTACATATGACAGAATCAGTCCAATTTTTGGTAAAAAGTTTTCAAAAATTCACTTCTCTGCAAGAATTTAAGCTAAGGTAAAACCTATCCCTTAAAACATTGAATAAAATATTAACTTTAATATCGAGTAATTTTTATAGTATTTCCTTTAGAATGGAAAGACTTTCTTTTTTACAAATGAACCCTTAAAAATGCAAACAAATGCCTCTTATTTGGTTGCCTTGTCAACAATAAAATAGGGAAACTATTTTTTGGCATTCACTACTATGTTCACTGACATGAAATTATACTACCGAAAAACTACCAAATTAAGAAATTACATTTTAATTACATTCCTCCGTTAAGTTGAAGAATTCACGGATCCTTACAAACTCTTACAGTACACATCTCCACAGGAAATTAAAATAAAATCTTTGAAAAAAAAATATGCTTGCAGATTTGGAAACAAGATCGTAGGTATTACTGAAAATATCTTTCATCTCCAGTAAATTGATTAGCGCAGCAATCTTCTTTAAGTTTGCTAAGAAAAAACCCTCACGTTGTTTTGGACAAGTGATGCAAGTTTGAGGTGACCAAATCTCAAGGAAAATAATACAAATCAGTCTTTATTAAGGATACGTATTTTTTCCATAAACGCCTAATATATTTCTTATATATTAGGCCCAGATCAAACGTCGCATTTCACATGTGCCAAATATAATGTTACCATTAATTGCATGTGATATGCGACGTTTGTGTCAATTTAATTTGAGAGATTTGAATTGAATGCGACTTCAGTCAATATTCGACTAAACCAGTTGAACATGCGACAGAAGTTCAACTTCTGATTCAAACGTCAAACTTCACATGTGCTAAATCAAATGCATAAATTATGTTCACCTGTTTAACCGGTATTTCCTCCAGTTTTTGAGTCAAATACCATGCATGGAAATGATTACGGTCAACAACATGGCAAAGAAAGGAGATAAAATGTGCACCTCTTGCTCTGCTCAAATTAAGTACAGCTGCTTGGATTGTTACAATCATTTCTGCATGAGATGCTCCACATATGAAGACGATGAAAAAACTCCAGGGTGGAGAATGGGGAGGTTGGTTATCCGCTGTGATGATAATTTTATGGAGAAAATGGAGAATGAGCAAGAACGTGATCCTGAACTATTTGCACATGAAAGTCAAAAGGAGACCAGTGAAACAAATGCTAGTCTTTCCTCAGGCTGTAGTGGCCGTGAAACGTCAAAATGCAAGACAGAATCCCAAGAGGTGGTTTGTATTCAGCTTTACAGTCAAGAATAAAACGTTTGGTGGATATTTGGGTCAAGTTATTGAATGATTCCTTGACCTTCATTGAATGGCTTTTGTTTCCATTTGTTGTTTCTTAACAAGTTTAAATGAAATGACTTATATGTAGCAGGACTGCAATATTTGTCATGCGTGAAACTGAAAGGTTTTATTTGACATAAGTTCGCTATAAAAGATAAAAGTTATTATAAAATATTAAGGCTTTAAAAGTATAAAATGAGTTAAAACATCAAACGTTTTCAACAAATAATTGTCATCTTCAGGGTTCTTTTGCCGCTGAAAGTTTTAAGATATAAATTTACATTCATAAGTTACCCCATGGGAAAAGGAAAAAGATATAGGGTATGCTTGTATTTTCCTGTTCAGTCATGGATTGTATGCTGAGATGAACAGGGTTTCCACAATCTTTCGTTTTGTCCATTGTTATGTAGGTGTTATAGCACGTCACGTAAAAGCGTGGTCTGGTATTTTTCACCATAGTGACACTGCCCCTCATAAACAACTTGGGATTTATTACAGTTTTTATCGATTAAGACAAATTAAGATTTGATTTTATGTGTCTGCCAGATAATTTCAGTTTTATATCTGTGCTGGGTGAAACAATTTAATTTATATAAAAAACCTGAGCTTGCTTTCTCCTTACGTTCATAATATGGTAGTTTCATTGTAATTTTCTTTGCTCTTCAAACAAAAACTGTGGAATAAGTGGTTCTTCTTGAAAACTCGATCCTGAAATGATTGAGTGGTGTTGTTTACAAAGTTTCGCGGGTAACCCGACATAATGAACTTAGTTCTTATCCTCTCAATATCTTCTGTTAAGTTCGTTGATGTTCTTTTTGCCCGATGTACATAGGGCGCCCGTAAATGCATTTCTTTTCCATTTTTTCAGGATCTGTGAGCTCCAATGAGTGGGTATTTTTCCAAGCTTGGTATACACTGATCTTTCAAATTTTCCATTTGTGTATCTGAACTTTGTATCAAGAAAGTGGCTCGTTTTCTCTTAAGAATATTATATCTTAAACTTTCAGCTTCAAAAGAACCCTGAAGATGACAATTATTTGTTGAAAACGTTTGGTGTTTGAACTCATTTTAAACTTTTAAAGCCTTAATATTATGTAATGAAAGGTTTTAAGCCTCAATCTTTGAGAATAGTTTGGATGAGTAGTTTCATTTTGAGACTAAATGCAGTATATTTTGTTGCTGTAGAGTACAAGAACATGAGTTCGATGATGACAATTTGGAGGATGATCTGGATGATGATGATGATGATGTAGCAAAAGGAGAAGAACTGAGTGTTTTTTTAAAAAAAAGTTGAAGGGGAGAGAAAGAAGGAAAAAGCTGGCCGCAACTCCGCTTGGAAAGCAGAGGAGGTGGATAATTTCATCGATATTGTAGTTAGCAGTAGCTGATATAAGAGAAAATTGATTTTTACAAACACCTAGAATGAAAGGAATGGCGAAATTTATCAAAACATTTGAAGGTGATGAAGGAAAGGGCTTCTGCAAGGGGTGATGAGTTCCAATTCGATGTTAAACAAATGCGAACAAAGTTCAAGAAATGTGTGAGTGATTGTAAGCAAGCAGCACTCAGAATCAAAACTGCAACAGGAATCAAGAGGTTCCAGGAAAATCGTGGTCTGGGCCAGTGGTTTAAAACCCTCTTTGCAGTGGTCAAGAGATTCCTGC
Organism: Zoanthus sociatus; assembly: GCA_025331085.2. NCBI lineage: Eukaryota > Metazoa > Cnidaria > Anthozoa > Zoantharia > Zoanthidae > Zoanthus > Zoanthus sociatus. Next base: position 11,036 of record JAOBAY020062206.1, read on the forward strand.
CAACCAGATCAGGCTGTGCAGCCTCCATTCCGAGGAAAATCACCAAGTTCAGAGCAATCTTCCACATCAAAGAAATCACCCAGTTTAGGCCAACCATCCACAACAGAGAATTCACCCAGTTCAGACAGGTCATTCCAGAATGATAACAATATTGACGAAGGAGAACTTTTTGTTCCCATCAAAAAGAAAGGGAAGAAATAAAAGCAAAGAGAGAAACTGGATGTTGCATTTGCTGAAATGGTGGAAGTAGTTAAACAATCCGTAACAACTGATCCAACTAAGGATTTTATTAGTTTCATGAGAGAAGAAATGGACAAATCCCGTGAACATGAATTGAAATTATTTCAGCTCCTAACCAAGTCAAATGTTGGTTTTGATTCACACCAGCAGCATGCATTCCAAGTAGTGCATCAACCTGGAAACATACCATATGCTGAAGGTGGAGCTATGTGTCACACCGCAAGATGTAACAATTGATGCAAAATGTAACTACGACCGAAATTAATAATCTGTAACCTGATGTTTCCGTTGGGTAGAGGGTAGATTAGGACATTATTAAAATTAATATCGGCGTGGAAACAGCCCATAGCATGTAAAAAAGTTAGTCCTTTGAATAACTGTTTTGTAAAACAGTACAGGGGAACGGGGATGGAAAGATCATATATAGAAATGTGAAGCTACTTGCCAAATTCTCTTAATCCCAATCCAAAAACGCGCTCATCATAAAGATAAAAAGATAATTGTTCTTGTATGAGACGATGACTACCAAGATATGTTAAGATTAATTCTTCCCGTTTATTCTCTTCACAAGCTAATGCATGTAAGTCGTGTACTGTTTCGCTTAATTTGTATTGATACCACTCCAAATGTCCCCTTCTCCTTTGCCTTTCCCCCTTTCGCTTTGTGAACATGAACATATCGATTTCGAGGGACAAAAGTAACCCTTTTTAAAAGCAAATTTGGACTGCACTCTTAAAGAATCGCTCTGCATAACATTAGTATTGGTAGTTGGTAAATAAAATACGATTCTGGGTGTAGGAAACTGGGACAGTAGTCTATAAAGTCTAGTGCACTGTACATTTTAGCATTGATTTTAGGTTTCATCCCATTATTTAGCATGGATTTTACCAGGGCTTGAAATCCTTGTTTATTGGTAAACTTGTATGCATTCTTTTTTATATAGTACTTTGTTTCACGTGGTAAAGGCTTAAAATTGTATTCTTTTTAACTCGGAGCTACCTCTACAAAAGGTGGAGATTGAAATTCAGGATGTTCAAACATTATTCATTCAGTCATGTGATGTTTGTCTTCGTTTATAAAGAGATGCAATACTGCTTTGTGCACCAATTCTGGAGGAGTTAATTCAAATGCACACATCCAGTTTTTTTGAATGGCATAATCAAAACAATTTTTACCGTGTGCATCTCTCTCCATCGTTAAAATTATTTCTGAATTTTCTTTTGTTAAATTACGTGCTGATATGGGATATATACCATAACTAAAACTATGTTTATCACCAATGATTGGATTGTAATTGCTTTTTTTACTGCTCCGATGACTCCGTGAAAAACCATTTGTTTGGAAACTTCTCAACAATAATGAGTTCTTTGTGATGTTTACTTTCGGGGAAAAGTGTTGACGTAGAGTATGCTGGGTTCACGGGACATTGTCTAGACGAAGTGCATATGCATAA
>JAOBAY020062216.1:0-12727 GCA_025331085.2 Zoanthus sociatus
GTTTCAAAAGCTTAATAATCAGAAATGAAGCGTGATTTTAATTTTGATTTTATTGAAGACGCACTCAGAGTTTTAAGTTCTTCGTCAACTAAGTTCCAGAGCTTTGGTCCGAAAAACCGTATGTTGTGCAGTCCGTAGTTTGTGCATAGACCCCAAGTTTGAGAATCCTTAATGCTGGTCATGTGTTTGTAAATGGACAAGGGCCGAAGGGTCTCTAAAATGTCCATTTCGTGCATTTTGAGATGAATTTCTTGTTTATCAGCCATTGTTAAATGAGGAATTTGAGAAGAAATCAACTAACAAAATTTTGGCGGAAAGCATGGCCGTTTCAAACCGAGGCTAGCACCAAGTTAACTTACGCCGGGCAGTTTGAGCACTCGATAAATCATTAAACTATTTTTCGGTAGAAACACGTGCACGTTACTTACATTAGAAAATATTTTATTCACAATTCGTGTAGTTTTTCAACATGTTTTACGAGCCGTTTATTTGTTATTTGTAGGAATCTTGGCATGAAAATTAAGATTCTTTTAGGAATTGACTGATTTTAAATTTTTATCAAAAAACTAATGCAGAGGTTGAACACAAATGCGGGTTTTTACTCAGTCGCGGCGGTTCAGCGGGTTTAAACGTTCAAATGCGGGCCGGTCCCGTCTGGCGAGGGTCAATTGGGGTCTATGGAGTAGACTTGCGAAATACGTTATCACACAAGTTTTTACACGTAGAGAAGAGAAAGTCTAGGCAACCGGTGGCGACGGAGAAAAGCGATCCAGGATTTTGTTTGATTATAGTTTTCTTTAAAAGAGGAAGATCGATGAAGAACAAACTTGAAAATGATTGAGGAAACCATCAAGGTAACACGTGTTTTGTCGGGCTTCCCACTAATTTTTTGGCAACACTGGCTACTCTAAATCATTTTGACAACCTTGGGTTTGTTAAGTTACGATTAATTTAAGGTTTAAAGAAATCTAAGGCTTGAGTCAAGAATCGTTTTAGGAACGCTTTAGAGATGATTAGGGTTTGAGTAGAAGGTGGGTTCAGGTAAATATGTAACTTTATATTTATGTATAAGGTTACGGTTAGTGAGGTTTAACTTTAGTTTCAGATGAAAGTAATAAATGAAGACTCGCCTTTGTTGCTTGACAAAAGCAAATTCAAGTATAAAAACCTAACGAACCAAAAGTACTTGGTAAGATAAACTTTTGTTAAAGGGTATATAAATTTTACGTATACGTAGATATCGGACTAGTACTTGTTACGTATTGTAAATGAAAAAATAAAACATGTTCTTCGCGATCGTTCCTTCATTGCCAGGAGAGCAGATCAGTGATTTAACCTACTCGATAATTCTCTCAAACCTTGCCGAGGTTCTCACCAGGCTATGAAGGCACGGAAAACATCTTTATCTATTTTATAAAATTATTGTTTTCAATCTTAACAAAGAGAAAGACGAAATACGAAGCACGTACGTATTCTTTAATTTCTTTCATGAAACTGTAACTTCTCACAACTTGAAGACAAAGCCAACCACATTGCTCACGTCATTTTCGTGCTTCATAGCGCTATGAAATCACACTTGTAGACCAATCAAAAAGCAGTTAATTTGTAAAAGTTTATAGGCGGATCTTTGTTTACATTTTCCCCTTCATTAGCATAATTGTGCCAGTTTCTATATAAGGTTACAACAACTGAAGCACTGTATATTGAGCGTGTTTTGTAAAATAAACATCCTCTTCTGAAAACATGAGAGTCATATGCTAAACACTGTTTCTGTGACCTAATGGAGATTTTACAGAGAATGTGTAACTCATTAACGGTTGTGGCAATCAGCTGTTTTGAGTATTTTGGAACCGCTATATCGTTTTAGAAACTGCTTGAATAGCGTCAAAATTTTCATCTCTTTGTTAGTTCGACAAGCTTTCTAAAAATTTAGACTCGAATCTTATTTATCTTTGTTCGTTAGCAACCTAGAGTTGTTAACGAACAAAGATAAATGATTCATGCTAATGAATCAGAATGTAAACAATGACGTCAGCAAAGATTCGCCTATATAAAAGACGTTGTTTAGATTATTGCAAATTTGCACAGACAAGAAGATATTGCTTTAGGTGTACGTGGTTATTAGGACTGTAATTACATGCGCAGTTCGCGATATCCATGAAACCACATCTCAGGTCAGCCTTTGTGATCTACGAAAGCTTTTAAAATCTTTTTAGTGTCCCTTTAAACTAAATAATAAACCTGTTCTGTCCTGCTCCCTGCAGAAAGCTAGCTTTAGTAAATTCAAATAATAGACATAAACCAAATGGTGTTTCTTTTTATGGCCGCAGTGCATCAACTACCGGTGGTCTTCAACCATTTCGTTACATTTCTACTTCCCTGATACATCCTGTGCCAGACTAGTAAGTTTGAAGGCTAACCATGACTAAACATTAAGTCATTTATAATTGATAATCATCCATTGCTGGTGATTGGTTTACTAAATGTCATTGAGCAATACTTATAAATGTGTATTTACTACCTAAATCTTTTTTAACAGATTTTTAGGATTAATATACGTTTTTTCTTAAACGGTTTTGTAAAATACTTAAAAATAGTTAAACGAAGAAATAAAAAATAAAAGCTTATTTAACTTTTTCTTATTTCTCTTTGTGTTATTTCTTTTTTTTTCTCTTTCTTATTCAACCTTATTTATTTTTTCCATCCTTTTAACTGTTGTTACAAACTTCTATGTCCTCATCATGAAATAACTAAAAGCAGTTTCATTAAAAATGAACTAATTCTAAATTTAAATCACAACATAATTTTCAAGTGCATTAGCAAAGAAACATAAATTGTAGTGAAAATTAATAAAATGTTAACTAAATAAAACAATAAATAACTTTTATACAAACAATTGGAAATTCATGATAACCTAAATGGAAATGTTTCTATCGATTACTTTAGATATAACTTTCAAAATAATCTTGTAGTTTTCTCAAAAAGTGATGATATTTTAGCACAGGAGGTCTAGAATGTAATGTAAGATTATAATTAGATATCGGGGCGCCCTGGAATTGTTTCAGTTTGTTTTTTATCTTTGCATACAAGCCTGGCCGTCGAGCACGCTGTTTTGAAGCATTTTATTGTAAAATAGCAGTTGTCGTTGTTGAAGTTTTAGCTAATCCATAATTACTGTAACAAGTAAATTTCAACGACATTCATTGCTTCTTTCAGCTTAGTAGATACATCTAAAGCTCTGCAACTGTTGCTACATGTTGCTGATATCAGCAACCCTGCCCAAGAATGGTCGATACATAAACAGTGGACTGAAAGACTTATGGAAGAATTTTTTCAACAGGTAAAAGGTTTTGAATACTGAATCATTATTTTGCCTTTACCCCAAGAGCCAGTAAAGATTTTATCAGTTTTTGGTTCAAAACTTATTTATTTTCTTTTTAACTGCTATACAGTTATAATAGCTTTAATAGTTTTAATAGCTGAAAAACAACTATAACACCCTTATATGCTATTAAATGCTCTGTTTTTCCTGTGATTTGAGGCAGACAGTATCTAGTATGATGAAAAGTGCAAGTGTGCGTGCGTGTTACGTGAGATTTCAGTGGTATGAGTGGCTATTGTTATGAACAGAGATCCATAGTTTTTTGAAAGTTTCTAGTATTTTTTTTTAACATGTTTATCAATTCAACATCAGTGGCTAGATTCCAACCCCCACCTCTGACCTCTTGATGCGCTGCATGTGGGGGTTGGAATCTTAACAGAATAGATTCCGTGCAGGCTGTTGATCTCTTTTTTTTTCTCTCTTCCTTCTCGCCCTTAAAAATAAGAATGGCAGCAGGTTCGCAGGTTAAGTACTGCTGCGTGAGCCTATAATAAATTGCCCACTGGGTGCTTAAACCCCTTAAGAATTTTTTTTTCCCGGATGTGGAAAATTTAGACTTCATTCTTTGGCCCATTCTTTCACAAAGAAATAATATTTAATTATAAAAGTTTAAGATAAAAAGTTCTTAGACGATTTAAAATTATTCCTATAGGCTCTTTAATGTATGTCTTTCATTCGATGTCGATATTGAGGTCAACTAATTATATCACCATTTCATTCACGATTAAAATAATTAAAGTGAAGATTAGATAGTCCCACTACAGAGCACATTTTTAGGTTTCACTTTTGCAAGTGATTAATTTCCGTCCATATAACAAAGGTCACTCATGATATCATTGTTTACCAAGCTGCTCAAATAATCGTTGTATATACACTGCAGAGTAGTATTGACAGACCCGATAAAATTGACCTGCCTTCTCAATTGTGGCTTCATGAATCCGGGTGGCATTGAGAGACCCATTAAAATTGACCTGCTTTCTCAGTTGCATGTGGCTTCATGAATCATGGTGGAATTGAGAGACCCATTAAAATTGACCTGCTTTCTCAGTTGCGTGGCTTCATGAATCATGGTGGAATTGAGAGACCCATTAAAATTGACCTGCTTTCTCAGTTGCATGTGGCTTCATGAATCATGGTGGAATTGCGAGACCCATTAAAGATGACCTGCCTTCTCAGTTGCATGTGGATTCATGAATCAGGGTGGCCGATTGACAGCCCATTAGAATTGACCTGCCTTCTCAGTTGTGGCTTCATGAATCAGGGTGACATTGACAGACCAATTAAAGATGGCGTGCTATCTCTGTTGCATGTGGCTTCATGAATCAGGGTGGCATTGACAGACCAATTAAAACTGACCTTCTAAACATTACCTAAGTTTCGCGCTAGGTCCAAGACCTCAATCAAAGCATAAACTGGCAATAGCATGCGGGCACGGCTTAACATGCTGTTAAAAAGATAGAACATTTATGTTGTCTTTTATAATAACTAAGTATTTTGTGAATTTTAATAGTGTAAGTAAATTGATTTTTTCTGACATCTTGTATTTCAGTACTGGTGCAAATGCTATTAGTATTACTAACTAGATGTAATTTGATAAGAGATTCGTTCGTTTATACTGTATTTGTTTTATTTGGGCCGCAAAGTATTATGGTAGACTCGATACATCTCAATTAACTGTTCCTTGTAGGGCGATCTGGAAATCGAACTGAAGCTTCCAATTTCGCCGCTATGTGACCGATCAGTGACGTTAATACCAGAGAGTCAAGTGGGTAAGTTATTGCATCACGGCTTTTAAAATGAAACGACGGCATAGAATAACAGCATTTCAAGAAATAGAAACGTAAATGGAATAAATAAAACCAGTAGTACAGAAGAAATTAAATTTGCCACTTTTGAACCAATTATCCTATAGGATATTACCTAACATTACCTAAAGCCGTTCTGCTTTTAAATGCTTGTCCAATGTGTTATGTTTGTAGATTTTTCGTGTTGATATTTATACTAATTGACTTTGGTTGTTTTGGTGGTTTTTATCCCGAATAGGTAATGATCATATCATACTGTTCTTTGCATCTTAAAGGAGTTACGTATATTTTAGAAAGGTCTTGTTTCCAAATATAGTTTTCTCTAATATTTTTTATATTTAGAATTAGTTAAATACGATTCAATATGCATGAGCTTGCAAGTTCTGCCTGATAGAAATTAAGAGCAAGTATTCTAGTTGAAATCTCTGAAGAAGAAACAAAAAAACAGGAAGTCAGATTGGCGTAGTGGTCATCAGTCGCGCCTCCAACCTCTACGACCCGGGACCGATTCCTGGGCTCCGCACGTGGGCTGAGATTTGTGGATCTCATTCTGACTCCGAGGGTTTTTCTCTGGATACTCTGGTTTTTCTCCCTCTGCAAATTCGACTTTCTCGCCAAGATCTCATGCAGCCGTCGAGCGATTAAACATTAGCCTCTGGCTAAGAAGAATGGGCAACCACTTCCTTCGCAACTGACGTTAAATAATGTATTTATTATTTCGTTTTGAATTATAGATTTGGAAACTTTTCAGCAGCACATATCAATGTAAAATAGCTCTCTATATTTTCGAAAGAATTTTTAATTGTAAAATATTAGTTTTTATGGTGTTTAATTGTTTCTATTATCGATGCTAAGTCAATAAAGATATGTTATTTATTATTATTATTATTATTATTATTATTATTATTTATCTTTAATAGACATTTATTGAATTCAAACAACCAATGCTGATGATCTTATCGTCAAGTGAAAATGTCAAATGTTACTTCAAATTTATACTTGTTTACATCCCCCAAAACACCACCCGTCACCTGATAAATAGCGATTATGGTAGCCAATCAGATTGCAGTATTTACTATAGATCGTGACTAGATTTCTATTAAATATTTATCATTTTTATGTATATTTTGTAGCACATCATTATAACAATATTCAAAAGGTAAAATCCATATGTTAACCGTCCCAAAGTGTTAAATGTAATGAATGGAATGTTGTGTCGGTGTTTCTACAGAAACATTTTTATAAATTGATAAATTATACACCGTGGTGAAAATAATTTTAAAACTGATGTTTCGAAGTAGCCCTTCGTTTGAGAAAATAATTTATGACGAAGGACTACCGTTCGAAAGGTCTATACGGTGTATAAATTATCACTTTATAAAATTGTTTAAATGTATATTATAGTTTTTATACGCTTCTAGAACCACTTTTATGGGGATAGAACATGTACGTTTATTTTCCTAAAGCAAAATTATTGGAAGGGGTTAGTTAAAAAGTAAGATCCAAGGAAGCCATTTCCGTTTCAACTGCACAAGTTCTCATTCCCTCTAATCTCCATCTTTTAAAACATGAAAGCCCTCTAATATGCTAAAGCCTCATCAATCGACCATTTTCGGTTTAGTACGGAATGCCAAGCTTCCCATGAAATTTGAGCCAATAAAAGGAAAGATAAAACTCACCCCAACATTAATTCAGCCAATCACAAAGCTTGTTCAAATCTTGAATTTCATGGGAAGCTTACATGCCGTACCTTCCCATTTTCGCATTTGTAGTTGCAACTTTCTACAATGACAGCGGACTCAATTTGTATGGTCTTGCCTCGTTTTGTTCTTAAATATTCTTAAAAAATACTTGCGAGAGAGAGCGAAAAGTCACACCTCCAACAATACACACAGCTGTAAGTAGTGTAAACCTATATTGGCATTTAGTAATATTTAACTTCATAGTGACGCTACGACGGTAAAAAATGAGTCCGCTGTCATTGTACAAAGCAGCACTACAAATGCGAAAATGGTCTATTCATTCACTGGCCGCTATTGATTAAAAAGCCGACTATTTTGTTGTTATGTTGGTTTTCAATCATTACATTTACGTAGTCAGTAGCTTTCAAAGATAAAATCGTACGGAAATTGATTTTGCAGGTTTCATCGATGTGATTGTTACTCCTGCTTTTGAGCTATGCAGCGAGTTATTGGACGTAATGCTTGGCACAAGGCCTCCTCACTCTAGCACGAACGATAACGACGTGGGGACTGAGGAAGGGACCCCTATTAAGGACCGCGAAGAACGGCCTTGGGTTGCCACGTTATCAGGAAACAAAAAAAATTGGAAAGCGCTTTGCTTACCGACACCCAAAAGTTATGGTAATCTGGAGTTGATTTTAAAATAAAATATACAATTAATATTTATAATATAACTGCTGACATGTTTTACTTTACGAAACATTGAGCTTCCATTGAACTTCCATTGAACTTTCAGTTTTATCGTGAATTAATAACACATGATAACAATAATCTAATTTTTCAGTTGTCAAATTTGTAATGGAATTTTGCTTGCTATTTGTTGCAATAGAATGTACCTCTTAGTTGTTCATAGAGGCATTCTGCATACCAGTATATGAATTATGTTAAGGCATCAATCACATCTTTGATCCTGAAGATCACATTATTTCGATTACCCAATCAGAAAGAACAAAATCTGACAGCAACCAATCACATCTGAGGAAAAGAACATGTGCTAATGCCCCACTCAGGTTGATTCAAATTTGAACTTTAAGGGGGACGTTCTAAAATTCCCCAAACTCAAATTTCTCTTTTCCCTGTCTAAAACTTAAAACCCATAAAAAAGATCCGAAAATGATCAAAATCCTGTTTTTTCATTTATTCTGTCACCGTATGACATATTTTTCAACATTTCAAAGAGATATCATCAAAAAGTGGTCTCAAGGTATAACGTCCCCTTAGAATTGTTGCTTCAATAAATTATTACAAAGACGCATACCACATGTCCTAAAATTTTCCTTGATAGGTGACGAAGACAAAGGATCACTTGTGACTGTGACGGAGACTGCAACAGAGGAAACGATGTCTCAACAGAAAGTCAACCCTAGTCCGCTAAGCAGTAGGACGCATCTTGTAACCAGCAACTCATAGACATAAATTAGTCATTTAGGAGCAGTTTTGTGTGAAGTATTTATATTCCCAGGTATTGCGCAATAGTTAACACACAATGAATTTTAAATACTTTGAATTGAGTTTTATAACGTTTTCTTATCTTAATATGTAATATACGGTTGTACGTAACTAGTCTGAAAGATAAAAGCAGAAAGAAGAAAAAGAAGAATAAGAAAAAGAATAAGAAAAAGAAGAAGATTAGAAGAAGAGGAGAAGGAGAAAAAGAGGAAGAAGATTATAGAAGAAGAATAAGATGATAAAGTAGTAATAGTAGTAGTAGTAGTAGTAGTAGTAGTAGTAGGAGTAGTAGTAGTAGTAGTAGTAGTAGTAGTGGTAATAGTAGTAGTATAGTAGTATTTGTATTAGTAGAAAATGAAGATAAAAAAGAATGCTTTCAAACAGAGGGTATTGAAGAAAAACTAACTTAATCTTTAACTGTTGAAAAGATAATTTATGAATTCAATTAGCAAAAGAATGCGAGCTTTTCGACACTTGAAGATAAAATTCGAATGAAGTATTTTGTTTTATATATGGGTATCAATAATTATCAATGAAAAATAATATTGGTGAGATATTAAGGCTTAAAAAAACGCGTTAAAATACATTACTATATAAATAGTGATCAATGTTCTTTCGCATGTATTTAGAAACCTTTTCACGAAGTGTAAATATAAAACGTTTTTGTAGAGGATATATACGAAAAAGATTGTTGATTGAAAATGAAAGTTGAAAAAAAAAACAAATACTGAATTTAAAAAGGTTTTAACGCCAATCACGTGATTAAAGAGACATTGAAACCACAATCTTATACTTTTAGATAGTCAGCTAGATCTTTTAATTCAGATTCTAAAAATGCGGTTTTCTTTGTAATACTTTGCCAATCCATATCTCTTTCAAAATCAGATGTAAATCAATCGCCATCGATGACGCACTTTCAGTGACGTCACGAAGTCCGAGCACCAAAACACATTGTGTATGTTTACTGTTTAAAATCCATAGATAAAGTATGATTATGAAAAGCTAGTATAAGTTGAGCGGTCGTGCTTTTGTAAATGACCTTAATTAATTTCGGAGGGTTTCGAAGTATAGATAGGCTGCCTCGTATGTTAAATTACATGCACTTTTATACTTTTGAAGATTAATCTACAAATTTATAAAATCATTTGTAATCTCAATGTGTTTAATATCATTGTTTTTTATTAGTTGCTATTCGATAGACCGTCGCTACTATTGACAGAGTTTCATTAGTCACGAGTTGTCATCTGTATATAAAATGGATGGAAATAAATTATATTAAATTTTATGGGAATTGTATTGATTCAATTTTTTTTACATCGTTGTCACTGTTGATTGTAATTCAGCTTCAGTGTTTCCCAATAGGCCATTTCCCAGTTCCCTTCTGCCTCTGTTTCCAAGCGAGTCTAAGTGCGAAGCCATTCTTATGAAAATGACTTTGATTTGCCAGAAAATGAAACTGAATGCATAACTCATTTTCATATGAAAGGTTTCGCACTTAGACTAGCTTTGAAAAAGAAGCAAAAGAGAACTCGGAAATGGTCTATTTAATTTGCTTCACTAACATAAAACTTTAACAAGCGATTAACTTAAATCAGTGAAAGCTGTGCCAGAGATACCTCGGCTGGTCGTCAAGTCAAAACGCGTATGTAGAATCTTTCTTAAAACTCAGATCTTCCAACCACCCAAACCTTCAAACCTTGAGGTTTCAAAACTTTCTCTAAAAAACTGTGACCTTTGGGTTCCAATCCGTGATATTTAGGAAATATTTTTAAAAAAGTGAAGAAACTAACAGGCTTCGACGCTATACAGAAGAAGAATTTCACAACGCACCAGAACGAAGTAAGCCTAGATCGCCCCATACTCTAGGCCAGTGCTCAAATGCCCTTAAAATGGCAAGAAAATGCATAAATTAACACAAAAGTTAATCTTTGGACGGCGTGAAAAGTATGTATATCAAGTGGGAAAACCGTGAGATTTAGAGGTCAAACGGTGAGATGAAACATGTAGCTGTGAGCCTCGCGGTCAAACCGTGAGAGTTGGAAGGTCGAAAACGGATCCACCACTTTTTAACAATATTTTACTAAAATTTTGCTTTTCCTTACTTCCGCGTACCGCCTTCTTAAATTTGATATATCTTGACATGAGATGGGTCCTTGCTCTGGAACCATTGTTATAATTCAAAATGGCGGCGGCGGGGAATTCATACTTTGAGAAAGAAAAATATGAAGTGCGTTGAATGAGCTATGTACAAAGAACAGTCAACTGTCAGCTGTTGATGTGGGTCCAAGGTAAGGAAAGGTGAGAATTATAACAAGCGGAGGATCTATTTTTGATGGAATTTGTACACACAATCAATAGCGTTTTCAGATCTGGAAAGAGACTAGCGTGATTGACTAGAGTAGCAGATTTAATTAAAGAATATTTTTAACCTGAGTGTTTGCTTGTACAAAAGCAAGTCAAAAGCATGTATTGTCTAAATTAAATAATTTTCTAGGCAATTCGCTGTTACATGTTTAATAAATGGTATTAAATAGCACAACTGCGTTGCACGTGAGTGTTTGTAATGACACAGCCACTAAATAGGGCACCATGGCCTCGCGGGTCAGAAGGAATAAGCCTGTACTAAAACCCTTTACAGGGGCGTAGCCAGAATTTTTGAGACGGGAGGTTCCAATTACCAATTACTAAGATCTCGGAAATACCCAAAAAGCGCAAACAGATTATCCCATTACTATTCGCTTTAAAAAAAGAGTGAGCCTGAATGTTAGCAGCCGTGGCCAGTTGTTTCGGCCTTGTTGGGCCTCGTCGTCATAACACAGCTGTCCACGGCTGCTAACATTCAGATTCACTCTTTTTTTCAAGGATTTTAGTACGGGCTTAGTCCCTCTGATCTGCGAGGCCGTAATGCCGTGTTTAGTGGCTGTGTCATTACAAGGATGCATGTACAACACAGTTGTGTTTATTATTCCAACCACATCCCACAAGCGTTACGCTTTTACTTTGCTTGGTATTAAAATAGCAAAAGAATGTGCACTTCTATTATTAGTGTTTGATTAGTATAATTTAAACTAATATGAAGGAAACAAAACAAAACAAGCCTTTTCTTTGTTTCATACTCAAACAAAACATGGGTCTTAAACAGTTAGAGCGCGTCTATGACGTAATTGGCAAAGTGAACACGTGCACATTGTTAATTAATTAAAGCTCGCTTTCAATTATATGACAAACTTTTGATTTGTATATGGAGTTTATCTGGTTGTTTTATTTGAAGATGGATCTACTCTGGAATATTTTACTTGTTTTATTTTTTTCCAAATTTCAACAAATTGATTCCTCCAAATTTTGCGTGAAAAATCCAAAAGCTGTACAGTGTGTAGCTTTAAAAAACCAATTTCAACTTCCAAAACACAGCTCGTGCAATCCTTTCACCAAATCATCAACCTGTCGTATTGGCGATCTTGTGAGCACTTCTGTTGCGAGATGCGAAAGAAAACTTACTGGAAATATCAAGGTTTCTCTGCTGAACGGTTATAAAGAGAGCGCGTTTCAAAGATGTTTTCCGGGTCTGAAAACTCCTGATGATCTGCGCAAGCGCAATGTAGCGTTTGCTCGTGGACAACCTGGATGTAAACCTGTTGTTTTCAATAAGAAGTCTACATTAACGTGTGGCGAAATGGGAACGCGCTGCGTTTGTGATGGTCCAGCTGGAGTTACAAAGTGGCTAAAGAATGAGTGCAGGTAAGCGAAAAAGCTCTAGCTTTCTAAGCAAACTCTTTCCATAAGAATTTCAACTTTCGTGGTCGAGCAATTTTTGTTGTCGATAATGCGATTCTCATATAGCTATACCTTCACGTCTCTGATGTTTATCAGTTGTTATGTTCATTGTTCTCAATGATTTGGATGCTTCAACCTCAGTTAGTTCTTAATTTGTTCTTATTTCTGTTAAAGGTTTGAAATAAGAATTTAAAACAAAAAGACAAGACATTGAAAAACAAGACGTCTGATCGTATGTATTTTGAGGAGATCTCTACACATTTTATTATAGCTAAGATTACTGACCTCTGTGCATTTTGTCCGTGAATTCGTGTATGCTTTATATAATAATAAATTGGTAACGGTGCTTCTGTGTTTTTACTCTGTGTAATGCGAACGTGAATTACAAGATTCAGTAAAGTTGCAATTAGAAACACTTTAGCTATTTTTCAGAATCAGCCTGAGCTTGTTCTTAAATTGTTCTTAATTTTCTGAGCCTCATTTTTAGTCATATATATATTTAATATAAACCTACTAACATTCTAACACGTATCCTGCATTCTGATTGGCTACTCTACTAGAGGTCTATTTGTGAT
>JAOBAY020062227.1:0-12725 GCA_025331085.2 Zoanthus sociatus
ATTTATTATAAAATTCTGAAAACTAGGGAAAAATTGCTAATCTTTAGAATTTTTGGCGATCTGTAACTGTGAAACACTCATATATTATGCTTACTTTCTTATTAAATCTCCCTGTTTATGTTTGATTCTGAAAAGGTGGATTACTCCATTAAAGAAAACCCCAAAGACATGTGTGATGAGAATAGACCTTCTAGAATACAACTCAGGCCGGAATGATGTCAAAATTCAGGAAATGGCACTTGAGAGAACCTAAATTTGCAAAATTTCCCAGGAGAGGGGCATGCCCCCAGACCCCCTTAGAAGCTCATACTCCCTATTTTCCATCACATGGGGTTGGAACCTCTGGTAATTAGTCACACATCCCACCTCTACGACCTGGGATCAAGTCCTGGACCCTGCACAGTGGCTGAGATTTATCAATCTCAATTTGACTCAGGGGGTTTTTCTCTGGGTACTCAAGTTTTCCTCCCTCTGAAAATTCAGCTTTAATGCCCAGATCTGAGCCATTGAGCCATTAAAGATGAGGCTATGGCTAGGTAAAATGACTAGCAATGTATAAACTAAAGTCTATTTTACTAGAAGTACATAACCAGGGTTTGAAATAAGCGGTAATCCATTAGTCCCAACACTAATAAAAGTTATGGTGGACTAGCACACTTGTTTTCAAACTACTCTGAGTATCTACTAGTAAAAAATATTAATATTGTCATCTACCAATAAAAAGTTTTTGAAATAATTGTGCTTGCATTTAGATTAACGTCATCTCCTTACAAATTTATGTTCTAGAAAACTAGTGATTAAATAGTAAAAGTCAGTAGAAATTAAAGTTAACCACAACATATACAACATTAAAACCAGTGTCAACGTTTATAAGTATTTCTATTACAAACCAAATGTTTGACTTGTAATAAAAATCATCTTTAGGGTGATTAAGAACTAACGCAAGGTGAGTTTATAAATTCTTCAAGTTATTTCCTCTGGAAACAGTTTTGCAATGTACAGAGTAACATTTACCTTGTTTGTTTAGGGATGGTTTGTTACTTTGGATAAGAAGCTCATTAGCAATCTTACACTTGAAATATCGATGTGCTTTAACGAGAATTTTCCACTGAAATGTGTGTTGTGTTCTGTTGGAGGTATCCAGCAAACACATTCTAGTGGAAGATTCTCCTTACAGCACATGGTTATTTCAATGCAACATTGCTGGGGGCCTTTACGTCATTCTTTCTGTCAGCATCAGTAAAAATGTGCAAATCATGCAAAAAAGCACTTTGCAATTAACACTGAACTCTGTTTTTTCTTTACTGGGTTGCCTGTGGCAATCCAGTCTAAAAATGAGGTTGTTTTTTTTTCCTGTTTTCTCCATTAGAAAATTGCATTTTTGCACAAGATTGAAGAATGATGTCACTTGCTGTGTGATTGGCTCGGCATAGACATCATAATAACTTGATTGACAAAGTGAAGAGCAGCAAGGAAAGTTTGTCGGAATTTGGTCCTGCAAGCCGACTGGCATTTTGCAAAGTTATATACTTACTTTCTTTCTTGGAACGCTCAAAGTTAATACAAATGATGGATTTGTCTGGGTTTTACACATATGCAGATATTTGGCTCGCTATTGCATTTTGTAAGAAGTCAGGACTATTAACAAATGTATTTGAAAACCGATTCAAAGAGGAAAAACACAAATACTGTATCCAGTGTGTGTGATTTCCAAAAATCTAATTTATTGACCCACTTTGTATGTATGTTCCTACAGCTCAGTGTGAAAGGAATTATAACATTAAGTTATGGTTTTGTTATTTGCTAGGGACTAGAAGGTAATAGAATGATTTCTTCTCTGTTTAAAGAATGAACATTCTTTATATACCCAATGCTTTACGATCTAATAATGGATTAAATAATTATACACTAAAGAAATAAATGAATCAGATCAATTATGAAACAACTGCAATTTTGGCTTTAAACATTTTGCAAATTAAACCTTTTTAAAATCCTTTACAGCTTTTTAAGATCTAGATGTTAAAACACTGTAAATTATAAATATTTTTGTTATTCTTAAAACCTGAGTAACTGAAAGATGTTGTACACCTACAGAGAAACAGCACAAAAGAACAAGAAAAGTATTACTCACAGCTCCCACGGTTGCAACGTGGTCCAATTTTGGATTCCGTGAGCAATTTGTTTTCCAGGCTGGGTGCCTCTACTATCAACACAAGTAAAAGAATCTTCTCTACTACCAATAGTAGATGCAGGAGGAGCCTGCCTGCAACAATCCGCCGTTCTAGACTGTTCCTTAAAATTTTGTTGAAAGGAAAGTACATCAGGATTATTATTCTGTGTTTTCAAAAGCCTCAAAATTTCGGACAGATTTTCCTGACTAGGTTTTAGATTTTCTCTTTCCTGCCGATTTCCATCTGATTTAATCTTTTTGTGGGGTTTCCACTTGCTTGCTGTGGAGGTCTGTTGGATCTGGCTACTAAAATTTTCTTTTTTATGGCAACCTTTGTTCGCATCTATAACTTCTGTAGACCCTGAATCGAGAGAGGTGATAGAATCACTCTGAACATCACATTGTCCACTGTCTTGTTGTTCCTGAACAAGTGTTTCACCTTTGACAACAGCACTTTGGCGTTGCTGACCTTTGCATGATTCCAGAAGGTTTCTATCAGTTGGCGGCTCCATTGTGGCAGCTTTGATGTCCCTCGA
Source organism: Zoanthus sociatus (assembly GCA_025331085.2). NCBI lineage: Eukaryota > Metazoa > Cnidaria > Anthozoa > Zoantharia > Zoanthidae > Zoanthus > Zoanthus sociatus. The sequence goes on from JAOBAY020062227.1 coordinate 2,707, forward strand.
TTTATGATGAGCACTTTCTTTTGCTTGAAGATCTTTCTGCTCGGTTTCCTCTTGTTTAAGGTTGCTTATTTCTTCTTCGAAAATCATTGGTGTCGAGGGTTGTAACGAAACTTCAGTTTCATCTTCTTTTCCGTTTGATGAAGGAAAGTTTTTGAGTTTTGGAGAACACTGCAGAATACGCCGGATGAGCTCTTGACTGTGTTGGCGTAAGTCTTTCTGGTATTTCATTGATGACGCAGACAATTGGCTATCCACGGAAACAGTTACGATCTTTTTTTCAGATTCTAAATCTGTGGCACGCGCGGAACATGACTCCGAGACTGAATCATCATTGTTTTTGTTCAAATTAATATTTGAATTCTCGGCTTCTTGTTCAAACGTCTCAAAATCAACTGCGCTATCTTTTTCTTTTCCATCCTTTTCTTCCTGGTTTACTGTTGTGTCGGCTGTGAGATCGGGGCCGTGCGGCGCTACAAAACACACAGCCTCTCCATTCGCATAACCATCCCCTTCTTGTCTTTTGTTTTTCATCGGATTTTGCTTCTCATAGTTATCACCTTTGCTGTTGTTCTCAGCCATCTCGTAAATATCAACCAAGCTTTCTCAGCAGCCATGCACGCCAGGGAACGCCAATCCAAAAGGTCGATGATATATAAATGTCAAAATAAAAAAATCGAATAGGTCAGGTGTAACTCCGTTTTCATATTATTTTGGTAAATTTTTAAAACTCTCTCTCTTTATATTTTAGACTTCATAAATCTGATATTCAATCACAAAGTTTTTTCCCTCGAATCGACTTGTAAAAGTCATAAAATCGGTTGATAATTGCTAATTTCGAGCGTTTGTTTGCATAAGTTTAGCAAAAGTTGTCACTTATCAAAAGATATTCAGTTTATTTAATTTGGCGGACTTTTTATTGCATCTTCAGTTGAGGTTTGGTTTTTCTCGTAAAACAGTTTGTGACCGTTTAGAACGGTTTTGTTTTAGATGTTTTAAAATTGAATTCAACCCTTTTTCAAGTTTACTAGATACCGCAGTTACAAATGTTGAAACTGGTTTATATTCTACTCACGACGAATATAGACTGCAAAACAGTCTCTCCCTTTAGAAGCAGGAATTTGAATGTAAAAGTATTTATTTCAAAATAATTGTACAGTGGTTGATCGGAAGTGTTTGCTAAACGCGTCATTTAACACCAAGACGGCATTGATGCTAGAATTGTTGTCATTTGCACGAACAGTTTTATCTGAACAACACACACAAACTTTACATCAATGAAATTAATTACTCTCGCGAGCCAGTTCCATATATTGAAGAAATAAAATGTAAGAAAATACATGTACACCTCCGGTAAATTTACAAGCCGGTATTCGGTACGTGTAGGCTTAGCAACATAACATAGCAAGTTTCCGTGCGAGGGAAATCCTTGCTTGGACTGTTTTATTTCAACAACTAAAAAACGTGTAGATTTCAAAATAGAATTCTTTGACGCAAAAATCAATATCCGAAAAGACAATACAATGCTTTAGCGTTTATCACTAAACAAAGGAAAAAAATCAAAACAAACTGTTCATGGGTCAAAATCCATTTGCGACTAATGTTTACCTCTTAACAGCGATACTCGAGCAAATCTTGCAAGCTCTCTCCGATACCATCTGAACAGAAAAAGCTCCAGAGAGCTCAAACTTGCATTTCCCAAAGCAAGATTTATCCTGGTTTCTTCACTAGGAAATAGGTTGAGGAAATTTAAGAATTGAGTACAACCGTCGATTTAAAACGTCGATTTAAAAAGTTTTACAGACTCATTGCAATGCCACAATAACTTCCGCCATCCACAGTGTTTGTTTTGTCTCCCGCGACACGTGACCCAGGGTACAAAGTGCACTTCAGCAGACGTTTGTGGGGAAGGAAAGATTGCGTGACAGGAGGCTAGGTAATGTAGCATATACCCTTTTCACGTCAGCGTGACATTGATAAATATTCCTTTTTTCAAACAACAAAATTCATCATCAAATTTGCACATCAATAATAGTAAAAATGCAGAGTTTCAAAAAGATTAGCCAAAAATTGGCGAAAACGTGAGTAATCTCTTTGCTCTTGTGTTCCCGGCGAAAGTGTATGCGATGCAATTTTTGGTGTCTCCTACTCGAGCCTCAATTTTGAAAACAAGGCTGCGAGAGCCTGGAATTCAGTCAATTTCTTCTCACCTCCAACGCTAAAAAGTGTCAGTGGGAGGATTTATGAAGCTGCTTGCTGTTTTAGCAACTTATCTAGAGGAGAGCAATGTGCTTTTCTGCTCTTTTATGCGCAAATTCAAGTGTAGCAAAATCATAAAATCTTTTGACGACAAAACCATTTCTGTAAACAGATAATCCAAGCATGCTAAACCAAAATGCGTTCAAAAAAGTTAGAGAATTTGTTTTGAAAGGTTCAAATGTACCAAGTGTCCTTCACCATGTTTTTTAGCTTTTTTCCTCTTCCCTCTTTCGCAACGTCATTGCACACCTTTTTGCAGGAACACTTACCCCCATCACGCGCTCTTCACCCTCGATAACAAGTTTTACGTTTGCATTCTATAATATATATATATACTGCGTTTTTTTTTCTAAATGTTTCTGTCTGGGCGCTTATAATAGCTAGAAAACCATAAGCCCGAAATCTTCTACTTACCGTTTCATCAAGCTGCTTTCCAGATATCTGGTTACGTTTGTTTTTCTTCTTTTTTTTTTTTATATAACAGTTATTTATAGATTTTTTTTTGAAAAAGACTAGCATTATATCTAGTTTATACAAGTGTTCACTATAATTCACGTATTATTATTTTGATGACGAAAATATATTCCTACTCCTGAGTAATGATCCGTATCCCTAGCCTGTTTATAAGGCTAGCTATCATGTTACTTGCTATTAATAAAAACAACAGTCAATACTATGATTATCTTAAAGGCACGAGCTATCAATTTCTATTTTGTTAATTGAGCTTTTTTTGCTCATTGATCTGACTTGATGGCGGCTCTGTTAAGCTGCTCATCGGATTTGACTCGATCTAGATGTTGGAATCTACTTTATAACCAGTTACCCGGCAAAATAGCATTGCTTTGAAAAAACTGTTTCTGAAAAAAGGGGCGTTTTTGTTTTCAATAATGTCTGTCTTAGGTAATTTTATTTTTATTGTAAAGGTATTTGTTATCTCTTGGCAGATATACTTTGAAGTTGAAAAACACACTGGAGTGGATCGCCCTGCAAACAAAACCTTTTACACTGAAAACAATATGACTCAGCTGAGTATAGCCTTGGAAAAGCTCAATGGTGCAACAACATACGTGATTCGCGTATCGGGACAAACTAAAGCTGGTGAAGGGAAGAAGAGTTCGGATGAGGCGAAACTGGAAACTCAAGCGAGTAGTAAGTTTTTGTTTATAAATCTCTTCAAAACACTTTATAGATAAAAGCTAGATTCTTTCCGAGCCAAGTGGCCCATGGACCGGCGCTTATCTCGGTTTCTGTCCTTAGTGTTAAGCGGATTTTAGGCGGGAGTTTTTGACTCTCCGTGGACGGGACACTAATCCGTCGGAGCTTAGCTCCCAGCAAACGCTGGTACTTATTTATCTACCCGGAAGGATAAAATGCAGAGTTAGCTTATTTGAAAAGAAGGTCGCACAAATATTCGAACCTCGGCAAAACCGGGGATCGAACCTGGGACCTTTCAGCTAGGATTCAGAGATCTTACCAACTGCGCCCACCATGGCCACCTTAATCGATTAAAACTGCCTATAAAGTTAGATAAAAGTGTTCAAAAAGCGCTAAAAGCTTGGTTATCCTTTTCTTTGTTGTGATAATTCTACTAAAGTTTAAAGAAGTTATGGGAAAAAAACTGATGCGATTATTGTCGTAATGTACAGTACTCATCCGAATAAGAAAAAAGTAGTTTGCAGTCAGGCTTGGTAATCACTACACCATCAGCAGATTACTGAAGTCAAGTGTTGAGGCTAACGGCGTGGGAATCGCTCGGGGCTAGTATTTTCTATGTTTAAGAATGTAACTGCTTCTATATATATATAGCCTCTTACTAGATTCGAACTACTAAAAAGTTTCACCAAACAAAATACTTCTAACCATTGTATCGCAGCTTGTTTTTATCCTGTTGTTTGTTTAGTGTAATCTTTCTCTGCCTCAAAGCCCTGCATTTCAGCTGTATTAAAAGTTATTTTCCACCATTGCACGTCTGAATTGGGTCCATCGTTTAGTGATTACTATTTCGGCTTTGCTTGTTGCTCTTGTGAGTTTAAACCCAAGTTGTAGATTTGACGTTTCTACACTTATAATATTTTGCTTTTCAAAGCAACTACTTATTTTCAATAATCCTGCAAACTATTGATTTATTCACCGAAAAGATCTACTCACTTTTGTTCAAAACGTCATCACAAACTTCAATTGATATCGCTTTGCTAGCTAAATTAATGAGTCAGAAGTTAAATCTATAAGATGAGTTAGTATTATTAGTTAGTATTATATCATTAGTATTATTAGTTAGTATTATTATCCTTAGCATGTAATGAGAATGATTATAATAAAGATGACTGCTAATTAGGCAGAGGAATGTAGTGACAAAGGGGGCGAGAAATGCTTTTACATTACTGCTCCTGTAAAATCAAATTAAAGAAGCCCTACAAATTAGGTAACAAATACCAACCCTAAATACAGAAATAAGGTAATTAAATATCAAGTTATTATTTTAATTGAAATCAACTTATTATCTATTATTTCACTTATCTAGTTTACATATATAAAGTTAAACTAACGGCATTGTAACAAGACTTTAATGATAAGAGTTGTACTCCCGAAACATGTATGTTGAAAAATTCAAATCCGTTTTCATTATAAAGATAATATTGTATATAAACGAATAAATTTATAAATACAGTCATTGGCAACAACGAAACGTACTATAAAACACAAACAGTGCATAGTATATTAATGTCGTTTACTTGCATTAATTTGTATTAAAACTTTTTCTTTTGGATCCAAACAGGGCCTCCTCCTTCTCACATGCTTTCATTGCTGTACCAGACTAAAAACATAGCTGTGATTGAAATCCCTGATTTCTCTGAGGGAAATGGCAACATTAAGTAAGTTATTGACCATAGAGAAACGATTCTGTCTGAAGTTTGAAATCCCAATCTGTTTACCATTTTACCAACTGATAAAGTTGGTAAACTGTTTATGTTTTTATATTAATTACGTCGTATAAATTATATAGTCAAGGTTCTCATCCCTCGAGACATTTTTTGTAGATAATAGTTACTGTTTTCCTTTGAGGCATTTGTCTCTACTCTAATACAGTTTTTATTTGAATTACATTATTATAACAGTATGCAGCATATACATTGTATATAAACAGTTCAACTTGCATTAATAATACTACTTGGGAATGATGCCGGTGAGCATTGAAACGTCGTCATCTAAACTTATCATCGTGTCTTTTATTATTAAGATTTTCAAAAACAAATCTTTAACTAGATAAAGTTTTGATCTTAAGAAGTCTCCGTAGGCTCAATAATATAGACATGAAATATATAAAAATTCTGAATCAAAAGTGATAAGTGACCTTTTACAATCCCAATCCTTATTATAACAGAAATACAATATTTTTAAGCTTGTTGATGGCCCATGAAGCCAGTTGGTAAAAAACGCGAACTTACTTTAAACAGGGACTGTCGTTATAAAAGGGATAGCTCCTCCCCTTCTTTTTGACGTAACAAGGTTTCAATGTTCATTGTGCAAAACTTGAATTACACTAAAGAACATTACATCCGATAATATTTAGAATGATATATCCTGTGTTCTCGAATGAGCTGTAGTTTAGGGCACAAAACAATTGCTATTTGTTGGAATTTCAGGGTTACGTTTTTACTCAAAAATTTGAATTTCCCGCCTCTGTTGCTCAAGTAATAACCCGTAGCCCATAGGCGTACTTAGATTTCTACCGACTTCAAAACGTTCGTACAGTACTAGGAGGTCCCGCTTCGTTCTTTAGTTCTTGACTGATGATTGGGTCCTGATGTTTTCTATTTTGACATTCTTGGCGCTCAAGCGAATAATTACGAAATCTTGCATAATTTATTATTCTTGAATGAGTGCTGTCTTATACTCTACCTTTAATATACTTCCTTTAAAATTTTCGTAAAAGTTTCCTTTTGTTTGATCGGTGCAATTTCATGTATTATGGCTGGGCCATCTAGTAAAAAGTTAAAATCAATGTCTAACCGTCCAGCTCGAGATAAGATTCAAGTTAAAGTTGAGCCAGGAATGGAAGAACGCTTGAATCTTGCGCATTCAATACGAAATCTTGAGTTGTCAGCTATGCCGGTGAAACTGTCAAATGAAACTTGCGAAATAACTGATTTCTGAATTCCATAATATGCTAAATTACTCGCAATTCGGCGTTTATGTACATATAACAACATGTAAAATACACATACGAGATAAATTGTGACTTTTAATGCGTAATTCTATGTTCTGTCGAGTCGTGCAATGTACAATGTCGTTGGACAAATAAAAGGGGCAATTCAAGAAAACTTTCACAATTTTGCATATTTCTAAACTACAGCGTACGTAGTCCTCAGGTGACTATATTCTTAGTTTTAGAGTTTAACTTATCGTATAATTTATTTAAGCAGTGTGCGCTATTGATTGCGGAGTAACTGATAATTACAGTAATGTATAGTTGTAACTAAATTTCAAACTCGTGCGCGCTTTGGAAAAACGGTTGAGAAAAATAATTTAAAAATTTTCATGCTTCAACCCCAGAAATTTGGGAATTACTTGCATTTTATTTACCAGGATTTTTCTGTTGTCCATTACTATAAAAATAAAAACCGTCTGAGGATGCAAAATTGCTTTAGGACAAACTTTTGATTCCAAGATCCGCACTCGTCTGAGTTTGATTGACAACTGAACTCGGTTAGAACCTGTTTCTGAGCCTTTTATCCCGAGGGTCCGTGTTTAAGCAACGAGGAAGGCGACCACGACGACGAAGGCAAAGAACAATAGTAAATACAATAACTGCACGTTGGAATGTATGGACCTGAGCACCTGCACGAAACTGTCGCTAAAACTAGAACGTGCAAAGACCTTTATTAGAGTTGCCAGGACTACGAGAACGTGACAGCAAAAACTTTCTAGGTATTTGTTTAGCTTCATGGAACAATATTTAATCGTTTTTCTACGTATAAAGTTTAAAGCAAAGAAACAAAACCCTAATGAGCCACGCAAAGAGATAAAGAGTAAACCAGAAAGGTGATATTTCTGAGCCGTCGTCGTTCACGTTCCCGTTCTCGTTGCTTAAGGTCCTTGTTGTTTCATGAAGAGCCGACCTTTGGGTAATTGCATTGCTCTATTTTTGTTAAGAAATCTCCTAACTAATTCATACTTTTCTTCTTTTTTTTTAATTTTAAAAATTTCCCAAAAGTCAGAGACATTTACTGATTTACTTTCCATCCTTGTCCTTTTCAGATCAAGTTTGGCTTTGTGAAGAGGTCGATCAGATGTTTTTGTGTATTGCGAGACAACTTAGCCGGTAATTAAACTACATTGTATTATCCCATATAATTATTTGATTTCATATTTTGAACCAAAAAAAGCATTAAATGAATGCATTTTCCTTCATTTGATGATCATGATGGCCTATCGTTTTTCTAATAGTCTAAATAACCTAAAAATTCTCTATCAGTGTATGATAACAAGAATGTTATATTGATATATGTCGGCGACTTACATATGCTTAACAGACAAGCGGCTTATGCATAGTTTATCAGTTTTAAACTGGTCCCAGGACAATTATATTAGAACACTTCGTGGGACCTCCCAGGACATTTATATTAGAACACTTCGTGGCAACAAAAGTTGTAGACGGGAACTTTTTAGCTGCCATGCGGCTTTTAAATTCCATAGTTTTTTTCCCACTTCTCTGGATCTTCTGCTGTGCGTCTTACTCAACCCTATTAACTCTAGGAGAAAGTTTTTATAAATGTCATAACTTAAAAGAATACAAAACGATATTCATATTTACAAAATCTTTCTAAAAACTTCGATCTTTAAATTGTTAACAGAATTGAAATCTTAACCATTTAGAACCGTCTCATGCTGTTTTGAAAAACAAAACACAAAAAAAAAACCATCCATAACTTAAGATTAAAGATTCCTTTACAAAAAGATTTTAAAAGTTATTTTATAATTAATATTTTTATAACGTTTTAATAAGTTGTAAATGTTTATACAAGTACTTTTGTTTAAAGGCTGGTAATGACTCAAACATACAACTACAAATTTTGTAATAGTGTTAGGAATTTGATCGAAGTGGATTGGTGCTGGTTGGCTTTAGAGAGAGAGAGAGGGAAGGATGACTTCCAGGTGAGTCTTGGGCCCTGTTCATACGGAGCACAGTTTTCCCGGGTAGAAGGCTCACCCGTCTAACCGAGTTACCCTGACCGAGCTAACTTTCCATATATTTCTTTGTAACCCGACGTAAAACCGTTTATTACGAAAAATACAAAGGCTTGACTCGGTGAGAAGAGTCACCCGTCTAGCCGAGTGACTCGGTCTTGAAGAGGGGTTACCCTTGTAGCCGGGACAACTTTTTGCCATGTAAATACTTTTACTCGCCTTGCCGAGTCAACACGGTTAGTAAGTCAATACACAGAGCATGCACGATTAGTTGTTTCCGTTGACAAATGTCGAGAAAATCGAAATCTAATAGCAATATGAAATGGTGTTGAACTTCTGATATGATAGAGTCGATTATTCACATTTTGAAAGAATATTAATCAATAGTATGTGAGTTAAATGCTATCAACTACAATGCAAGTAAAATAAAATTCTACGAGCAAGTAAACTGTACTTATAAGTTACGTTAATTTAGATATTTTATTTACATTCATTTACTTAAGCAAAATTTTAGAAATCAAACTGTTTCACACAATAGACCTTATTCATAAATGGAGGCGATTTTGATATTCTTTTCTCTTTATCCAAACTAAGCTTACCTACCTGTTACCTAACTTCTCCGCGCCTCGTGGCACATAGGGCCTCAAATTAAGCTTACTAGCCTCGTTTTCAGTAACATATTCTTTTGAAAGTTTAACTCAAGAACAAGGGTAGTAGGGCTAATTTGAATGAAGACATAAGAATATTTAAACTGCCGCCATTTATGAATAACATCTATATTAACAAAAAATCTAAACTAAATATTCTGGTTGTTTGTGGAACCGATCGTACTCGGGTTTTAAAAGTGATAACATTTTTATCATGTCAACGCTCGGTAAAGTTGACTCTTTTGAGAGGGTAACCCTTCTACCCAGATAGGAGAGCCAAGTGTGAATCATGTCAAGCAAACAAAAGGTGGTTGGGTTCCCTTTAAGGCACGTGACGTATCGACCCTTTCACAAATCAAATGTAGAAGTAACAAGTTTATTCAGAAGTTTTTTCACCTTTGCAAATGCTAAGTATAACAACTCTGTTATATAATATATAGCGTTAATCCTAGCTGCTAATCTTGTTTATGGATATTTGTAGAGGTTAATTTTTAGTATAATTTATATCTTATAGACATATTTTAACATTTTAACTGTTTAAAGTGCTATTGTACATTTTAATAAACCATTATTATTATAATCACCAACATTATTGACAATATAATATCCTCGTCGTTTTGAGCATTGTATTATTGTTGCTAACCCTTAATTGTAGGTTAACTGGGGAGAAGAACTGCTTCATAAATTTACAATTTTACTTCATTGCGTAGTTTATTTTATAAGAGAAATAGACAACTGGCCCGCTTGCTTTGTTCAAATACAGAACACTTTGGAATTTAGAAATATTGCCGGATTTCATACCGAGAGAGCCTGGGTACAAGTCCCTTAATTCTTATACTTACGAAATATGACTAATATAAAAAGAAATACCACACTATAAATAGCACAATCCCAAAGATTGAGGTAAAACGGATCTATAGTTAACGA
>JAOBAY020062237.1:0-12722 GCA_025331085.2 Zoanthus sociatus
CTCGACAGAAGATCGAGCGGCTGTTCGCAGAGGTCTCTTTTTCCTCTCGTTTTACGTGGGGACATAAGAGATCTCTGTTCGCAGGGTATAAATTGGTAAGACATGAAAATCCGGGGCAGTAGTTCATAAATTGGTATCATGATGTTACCATATATCATAATATTTCTGTAATTTTTAGGGGTCATTATGTATGCTGTACATACATATGTTTTATTTTTATCTGGTATTTTTAGAGCTTAAGAACATAGTCTTGAAGAGAAAAGGGATAATAACAAATAAAAATATACTACAACTATAAAAATGATAAATTGTAGTTTTTCACTGTCTTTTTCAGTTCAGAAAGAACACTAATATTTGCAACATGATGGTGCTTATTTAAGTCATTTCTTTTTCTTTTTAACCACAGGAATTTCAATTTTTAGCACACACTAGCAGAATTTATGTTTTGTAGAGTCAGTTAAAGTACTTTGTAACCAATAGCCTTTGACATCGCAAAATAAGCAAAATTAAGTCTCCTTAGTAAGTCGCGAGTTCACACGCTTTTGGCTTAAAACATCCACTGAGGTATTTTGACTTTTGCAACCTTCCTAAAAAAAGAAATACAAAACAAAACAATTGAAATTTTCCTTATTCACATTATATATGACGTCATTATGCTGCACTTAAAGAGGTCGGTCATATAAAACTTTCGATAAGCATCTGTGAACATGCCTAAAAATTTTTTGAAAACGTTATTACAAATTGTGACAATGACCTATTACAAATTGCGACCACTCAGATTATTGCTAATTGCGACAAGGTGCCATTACAAAATGCGACGGTTACCCTATTACAAATTACGACAACCGCTATTACTAATCGTGACAGTGTAACGTTAACATAACTATGGTTTCCTCTTGCAAAGTGACTGGATTGCTTTATTAATTGTTTTAATCCGATTGTTAGAATTTCAAAGATTGCGATCAATGTATTCTCTAACTTGATGACTTTCATTGTTGTATGCTTTTGTTCTCCTTTTCCCTATTGAAATATGGCATTGATTCGTGCACAAATAACAAAAGATTTTGAGATGTAAATGAGCAAACAGCCAATAGATTCCTGAAGCATCGCACTTAGAACAAAAGATTCTAACCGTGACGGTGCACAAAATACCAAAAGGCTTTGAGATGTAAATGAGCAAACAGCCAATAGACTAATTAATATGAAGCATCACAGCTATAACAAAATATGGTAACCCTGACGGTGCACATATAACGAAAGGCTTTCAGATGTAAATGAGCAAACAGCCTATAAACAAACGAGTGCATACTGTGTGTCGTTTTCGCTGAAGGAATTAGTTTAAAGACAATCGCAGTCCCAAGTTAATTTACCGTCTGTTTATCTTGTTACTTATTAGTTAGTTGCCCGCCGTCTGGTTAGCCTAGTTAGACCGCCGCCTGGTTATCCTAGCTGGTAAGGTGGCATTCTATCGTTCGGGAGGCTCGGGTTCGATTCCCTGCCGGACCAACACTCGGGGTCTTAAAATAATTGAGAAGAAGATACTGCCTTTGCTATAACATCTGCAAATGGTTAAGACTTTTACGTCTTCTCGGATAAGGACGTTAAACCGTAGGCCGTCGGGGACATATCTGTGATCATGTGAAAGGTCTCTGTCCACCTTAGAATGGTAAAGATGGTGTCCCCAATTAGTAGGCCTCTAGCCAGCTAGAAGACTTGACACCTAAATAAAGTTTTTATTATTATTAAGCATTTTAACTGTAACAGCATTCACTAAGGTATGATAGATTTCAGACCATTGGATCGAAATAAAGAAGTAAAACTCTGATTGAGGACTAAACTCATTTTTAGGTACGACGAAGTGTGTTCGTACACGTTTGGAATAGAAGGGCCACAAATCGGAACAAACCATTTTTCTGCTCTTGTATGGAGAAACACCAACCAACTTGGGATAGGTAAAGCTGAAAGAGACGAAGACGGCAAGAAATGCGTTTACTTTGTAATGCGTTATCTTCCATCTGGAAACATTGAGACAGGAAACAATGAATATGTCAACAATGTGGAAAAAGGAAGTTTCGATTCAAGCTATTGCACTAATGTAAGAGATGAAGGGGGCCTTGATGGAGGATACGGCTTTCGGCGACGGACTTCATGAGCGGTGGCTAACGCGCGACGCCTTTTGAGAACTTTCTTACCAAAGGAGTTTGATTAAAATATGTTTAAACTGCATGACAACACTGTAGTGAACGCTTTATAGTTTGTTAATTCTTTCTGGAACGGTAGTTAAAGCGCTGTTTACTTATAAGGAATGTAAATTCTAATTTTTATTCTAAATCAAACTTCTTGCTAGCTAAAATTTTTGAATGGCTCAAAAATTATTTAAAAAAAAAAAGTTTGTAAAAGTTGTCTCAAGGAATATTGTCAGTCTTAACCCTCTGATTAACCTTAAAGACATATTCCCAATTTTTGGATACATGTTTTCCTTTCACTTTAAAAGGATAAATAAAGGGCTTTCTCCTCTCAAAATCTGAATTGAAGGTTATTGGTGGCAATTTTGTTTGCAAATTCTTAAAAGAAACTAAAAAAATATCAATTAGAGTGTTAGCGGTTCTCAAGTCAGAATTGTCAATGCAGCTAGTGCATGGAACACACTAACGGACGTTCGTTTAATGTTCGCCAAAAATTATTGTAGCGGAGCTCCTGCGGAGCACCATACTTAAGAAAATATAGTATATGCATCGAGCTGAATTTTCAACGTCATGACGTCATGTTCTCCCGTTGTCCGTCCGTCCTTACGACGTTACACGAGTGAAATTTTTTTTTTCTTTTCTCGTTCATCTTTAAAATAATATTTTTTCTAAATGTTATATGATTTTGTTTCCTTCGTGTGTTCTTTGATATAATTTTGGCATTTGTAAATTGTTTGTGTATTTGGCGAGAAATGAACCTTCGTGGCCTCGGTTTCCGTCGGGTTCGATACAGTTAAGTACTGTTTTATAACTAAAATTTCTTTCGTTCAGCAAGCCAAGATTTTTAAGATCAGACCATGAGGAACACTCCGAGTTGGACCCAGATAAAACTTTGACTTGTCATCGAACGAATGAAGTTGCAAACAGCAACTGACAATGTTTAAATTATGCTGTTTGCAACTTCATTCGTTCAATAGCCCAAACTGGCATTTCAAGTGCTCAAAATGAATCAAAGAAATTGAAAAAATCTTACTTTTAGGACTTCTACCACCCAAACTACTGGGGCTATTAGGTTGAATCTCTTTGGGAGCTCCACTTTTAGGCAGTGCCTATATCTATATATTATGAGCATAGCTACACGTTTACTGCTGTTTGTATCACGTCTGGAAATATCAGAATTTCGCCCTAAAGCGTACGTAGTATTTCATTGTTTTTTAAAATGTTATGATAAACATTATCTCATCCACAATTACTTATTGATATGAATTTTATTTTCATTTTGTGAGCAGAACTTGCTTCAGGAAAGTAAAAACGATTGTGCGGACAAAGATGGCCGCCGTGAAGGTGATATTTTATCCAGACTTGACCAGCTAAAGGATTCTGTGAGACGGGGAGAACATGATGTGCAGAAATTAGAGAGGTTAGACACAGCTTTTTCGGTTGAGGGTTTATTGTTTTCATCTCAGTGGCAGATTGAAAACATCCACTACTTTGCTCAGAATTGAGCATGCACAGTACGTGTGATTTCATTGTATGTCACTTAAGCGAATCCTCAGATTCTATCAATGTATACAAGAAGCAGCACTGTAAATGATCAGCAGCTGTTTTCACAAGCGGAAGCTTTCAGTGTGGCGCCTAGATGTGATTTCATTCAGTATTACTAAAACGAATGCTCAGATTCCATCATTGAATACAAGAAGCAGCATTGCAAATGGTCAGGAGCAATTTGAAAAGTGGAAGCTGTCAGACTGGTAATAATTGAAACTTAGTCCTACAGAATGGACTACACGTCAATAGTGCATGAGTCTAAACAGTCTAGTTGAGGTAGTAACACACAAATACTTTAACATTAAGGGAAACATGACAGTTGGTTTTTAGAAATGTATTTTTTTAAAACATAAAGAGGATTTTCCTTTCCAAATGACCAATGAAAAGAGACCTGGCTGTAGCGCCGAAAGTCGTCAAAATGCAGAATTTCCTGAATATAATTAAAGAAATACTCTAACAGTGTCAAATGTCAAATGTTTTAAGGAGTGTTCCTAAGTTACGTAAGCATGCGAAACCTTTATACTCCATTATTCCAGAGCGATATTACTAGTTAAGTTGACTTTGCTGCGTTGAAATTCAATTTCGGTCAGTAACTGAAGTCTTTTCGGTTACTTCAACTTGAATTGCACCTGCCCTCAACCCCTGTAAACGAGTGACATAAAGTAAAAGTCAACTGCTAAGATTGTGAGGTAGATTCACAATGATGTAGCTGTGTAACATGTTTTTGTACTGAGCATGAAATATTTTTAGGAACAAAGACCAACTGGAAAACGAGGTCAGTCAGTTAGCTAGCACCAGGCGAAAATTACAGCAAGAGTTAAGGTACGTGTTAAGATGCTGGCTGGGTTTTTTTAAAGGCTGGTTAAATTCAACCATTGCTAAAGCGAAATCCTTCATAAACCAAGTGCATGGCCCATGGAGCTCGTGCTTATCTTCAGTTTCTGTAGTGTTAATTGGATAAGAATCTTTGGCTCCACCTAGACGGGACATTAATCCATCGCAGGTTAGCTGCCAACAGATGGTGATACTCATTTACCTATCCCGGAAGGATGGAAAGCTGAGTTAGCTTAAAAAGAAGGTCGAACAATCGTTCAAATCTCAGTGGCAGAGCCAAGGATCGAACTGTGGACCTGTGCCAATCACACCTGCCTGTTGGTGCAGCCAAAAATCAAGCAGCAACTTCTAGGCTGTTTTTTTTGTGGCAAAAAATGTTATTTTAAAATTATAGCACAAAATAGTTTCCAGCAGATGAAAAGAAGGACTTGGGTTAAATATTATAACATTGAATATTAATGACAACCTTGCAAATTTTCCTTGCAAATTTTCCTTGCAAATTTTCCCTGCAAAATTGAGATTTTGATTGACAGTTTTTGAGTGGAGAAAGTTGGAACCTGCGCAACCAAGTTGCAAGTTTTTATTGATGTGTAAAAGCACAGTAATACGAGCAACCAAATTCCCAAACTCGTTTTACAACGTTGGTTTCAAAACATTTTGAAAACCAGTGCTGCTTGTTTTTCCATCGGCATAGAAACTTGTCTCACAGTAGAATTAAGTTGTTGCAGTTGAGTGGATCAGACTTCTCACTGGGTAATATAACTTGGTGATTGTTTACTAACAACGTCATTAGATAGTTTTGTGTGGGTAAGTAAATACATTTCATTATTTAGATAAATTAAAGAGCTGACTTTTGGAGCGCCATCCCTTAATTAAAGCAACTGATATTGTTATTCTAATCAATAACGATTTCGACATTGAGCTACATAAAAATATGAGTGAAATAAACCGACGTTTCGGTGTCATGCTGGCGCCATTCTCAAGGTACTAATGTAAATTATTCAGGTTAGAGAACTTATTATATTGTTATTATTGTTATATAGCTAGTGTATTTTCGACTTGAATGTGCTCTTTCATTGGCTAAATTGAGAGCACGTGGATGAGTTGTGGTTGTCCCACGAGGATGTAACATAATAGCAAATGGTGGTCAAATAATGAGATTCAAACTAGATTCTAATGAGATTCTTTTGTTTAACTGACCACCATGTGCGCTGAACTGGAACTTTATGATTACCATCAATAGTTTCCGGCTGGTCAACATCTTGGAATTCTTGACTAACCAGTAAACATTGCTGTTGCACGTCACGTTTGAGAGCAGGAAATATAAATAATTATGGTTTATTTGTTTATGCCATGTAACAAAACAACAAAACGGTGGGGCATCACGGGTACTGCTGCCTGCAGAGGTTAGACGGAGAGCTGAGTCCTATTTTGTTCCTTCAGAGCTGGAGACTGAATGCTAGACCTTGCAGCACTAAAGAAGATGATTATATAAATGTCAGCGATTTGTTGTCTAAGTATCTTTTGTATCTCCTCGTCGTCGCACCTGGAAAGTTAATTCGGTAATCTTAACTATGTGCTTTTGGTTTGTGCTTTAGTGAGCTTCAATCTAGTTTAGAGCTGTTACACAAGCGGTACGCCGACGAACAGAAGCAGCTCAACGAACTTCTGAGGGACCAAAATCAAGCTAAACTAAGAATGGTGCAAAATATTGGTAAAGAGGGATGTGTTGACGCTAATGATGATACGTTGGTGGAAACAGGAGAGGATGGCATAGGAGATAACATCCAGTCAAACAAAGGGAGGAGACAGCCAGAGTCTGGTTGGTTAGAGGTAGGCAGACAATTAGGCAAGAGTAAAGTGGAAACATCCAGTTATGTCGAGCGTGTGAAACACTCTTCTGGTGAAGGCTCTCAGCCAAGTGACAGGCTTCATATTGAAGACTTGGAGCCTGCAGGAGTTGTTTCTATGAAGGTGAGAACTTTGTAGCATCTGGGCTCCTCAAATTTGACATCCAAATTAGTTTTGAAGTAACATAGACTTTCCTCCACCTTGAGACTGCAAGTCTTCAACGGAGCCTACATGGTCCAGTTGTTCAAAAGCCACTTAGCGCTAACCCAGAGTTAAATTTTTAACCCATGGTTTTGTTCACAGCCTTTGTGGTGGGAATATCTGAAAAGTATTATATAGTTAACTGTTATTCACTGGTAAATATCACCTCTTTCACTGACACTGAGGCCAATAATTGTTTTAGTATAATACCACACAAGCTGGTGGACCAAGGAGTAACTTTATTTGTGACATTTTGAAACCGAAGCAAAACGGGAAGCCAATTTGGTTTTCGTCTGCTGCTCGAAGGTGAATAGTACTTGGCTAATCACCTCCGAGCTAGCCAATCAGCGTGCATAAAAAGTACTATTCACTTTCGTGGTTTATACTAGCTAGAGAAGCAAATCTCTGCTGTAATTTTTGCTTAACCCAGCCCTGGTGTTGTGTCTACAAAAGAGCGAACACTGGAAAATCTACCTTACAAACTAATTAGTTATTAAAGGAACTATCTCTGTTGAAGTACACCATAACATATTGTCATGTGATTTGTCACGCCGTCCTTGAGATCAGCGGGCACTGACTCCTGATATTATTTTTTCAGCTTAATGTCAGCCGTTTTGCCTAGTTGTTTTATCAATTACCAAAGTATATCCTTAGCCGGCTAACACTTAGAGAGCACCAGAATGTGAATGCCTTTTAAAACTAAGAACGTGTACGAAAAACACACTCTTGATTTACTCCCAAAATATGATATCCTGGAAATATTTAGTTTAGTTTTAGTTTACCAAATTATTTTTAAGAGTTTAAGCCCTACAGCAGAATTAACGGTATAAGAAAGTTTTTTTTGGTTTTCCTTTATTTTATACTTGTTAGCGTTACCTTGCGCACTATTATTAAATATGGTTCTTTTGTTGGTTTGATAGAGAAATGAGCCATCTCGGAAGAGCAAAAAGAATCCTAGAAAAGGTAAACGTTTGTGGCTTTGGAATTACACGGAAATATGTGGTAAACAAAAAATTGTCACCAAATCAGATAAAATGTTGTCGTTTTACCTCTCTTATATTACTTTTAAATACTAACACGTATACATTCAAGATCTTCATTATCATGGACCATTAGCATTTACCAAAGCAATCAATATCGATTATTGAGAACAGATAATGGCTCTCGTAATAAGTGATATCCAAGACTGCTGGTTGATTTTGAGGTGGAAGTCGAAATGAAATGCATTGCGCCTGCTAAAAATAAAAAATATCTCCTTAGGGTTGGTGCCTAGGGCTTGATATATACCTCTATTCACCTCCCATTTAAGGAATAGTTGTTAACTAACATATCGTAATCGTTATCAAACCACCACAACATGATCATCGACATTAGAAACATTGTCATCAACATCATTACTGACATCATAATGGCGTCATCATTACCATAATCATCATGATAACGTTAGCTTCTTCATCATGTTTTCTTTACCACTACCATAATTCCGTCATTATGATCATCATCATCATCATGATATCGTCTCATTCAGCATAATGTCATTGTCTCCATTGTCGTAACATTGTCGATACCGTAGCTGTCATGACGTCATTTTATATCATCGTGGTATCACTATACCGTCACTATTATGACGTCATTAACATGTCATCAAAACGTTTATTACCACTCAATATTACGGTTGTTCCATTGAAATTGAAGTGAAATAATATTGACTTTCAATTCGCCTTTATCACATGGCGGCCATATTTGGCCCTGGAGACTAAGAAAACTTTGTTTCCCCACGCTATGTCTCGCTCCCATTTTTATGGCTGTAAGGCTTGAGATGCTAACACAAAGCATTTTTAGTCTTCGGGGACAGTATGGCCGCCATGTAATAAAGGCGAATGGTTTACTTTTTATGTTCACAGACCCCAGCGTCTCTGGCAAGAACGAGGATGAATCTTTATCACCCGGGGAATTCTCCCCAAGTGGTACCAATTATCTGGCAAATAAAGTGCAGACCCCACCATCTGAGGCTAGAAAGTTCACAAGACATGTTGCAAACTTTGGTGAGAATATCTTTTAATAATAGCTAAATCCTTTACAAGCCAGTGGCCCATGGAGCCAGTGCTTATCTATGGTTTCTGTCGTGTAAGCGAATGAGAGTCTTTGACTCCCCCTGGACGGGACACTAATCCATTGCAGGTTAGCTTCCAGAAGACACTGGTACTCATTTACCAACCCTGGAAGGATGGAAAGCTGAGTTAGCTTAGGCGGAAAAGGTCGCATAAATACCCAAATCCCAGCAGAGCTAGGATTTAACTGGGGACTTTGTAGTTGGAAAACAGACCATGCTCATCCACTAATATTTTTGAAAATTTGCTGTTAAATTATTTTCATTAGTTTGTAGTTTTTTCATGGTACCTGGATCGGAAATTGTTTCATTTCAAAATAATTTAGAAAATAATTTGGATAATTTGTGTGTTTTTATTGGAACGAGTGTGCTTTCATAATGATATAAAGTACGAAAAAGTGCTCAACAAAGTTTACAAGAATTCTGGAGCAGGTGAAAACTCTTGACTGCGTTTCGGGTTTTTGTTGATCTGCTCTCAAAATCTCTCAAACATTCACCTCGGTTTTTACCAGGATATGAAGGCACTGAAAAACATTTTATTTCTTAAAAGAAATACAGTTGGGATGAGATAAATCAGGAAGGGCACAAATAGACTACAACTCAATAGCCCATGAGGACGGATGGGCTATTCAAACTGGTTGTCCATGAGGCCGAGAGATCTAATTGTTTTAGTATAAACCTACTAATTGGCCAGAAAATTATGTACAAATTAAGTTATCAATGAAATCCTCTGATATTATAATAAAACGGGGCTCATTACTATTTTAATGTGCTATCTTTTCTCTACTAGTTGGCTATCACAAATAGACCTCTAGTAGAGTAGCCAATCAGAATGCAGGATGCATGTTAGACTGTTAGTAGGTTTATAGTCTAATAATGTTGGTTGTTCCAGTGTGTTTACTCTTGTGATAGATTGGGATAGATGGTAGAAAGTTTGTTGTTATTGACATGGTGATAACTACTCCTGGAAGTCTTGGAAGATTCCTAGAATTTGAAATTTTATTCCAGAGCCCTTGAAACTCTCGGAAAAACAGATAAGTTGCCGGTACTCTTGAAAAACTCCTGGATATTTGATGGAATATTGTTTATCAGTTTTATATACGAACCAAAATCTACAATTGCATCTGTCTCGTGATTGTTTTTTTTTGTATTTTGTGTGGACTTAGTTTCAGTTGGTGTTAGTGTAGCAGAAATTAATTGATACAGTTTTGTTTCTACCGACAAAAAATTTGGGTTTAGGTCCTAGAAAAATAGATTCATTACCCTAAAGAACACCTGAAAAAATGCTGGAATTTTGTTATCATCAGTCAGTGAGCACCATGTTAATTCAGTAATCGAGCTATCAAGCATAGGGCCCTATGGAGACGCCGTTTAACACTTGCTTTTGCAATGACCTTTGTCATGGTCACACAACTTCTCTGAGCTCAACGAAGTGTTTTCAATCGTTTTTGGGGAGCTGGAAACTATATGAAGCTGTCCATGAGTCTTAGTCATCATCATCATCAATTATTATCATCATCATCAGTCATCATCATCAGTCATCATCAGTCATCATCATCAGTCATCATTATCATCAATCATCATTATCATTAATCATCGTCATCATCATCAGTCATCATCATCAATCATCATCATCAATCATCATCATCAGCCATCATTATCATCAATCATCATCATCAATCATCATCACCAGTCATCATCATCATCAATCATCATCATCATCATCTGTCATCATCATCAACAATCATCATCAGTCATCATCATCAATCACCATTATCATTCATCATCATCAATCATCATTATCATTAATCATCATCATCATTAATCATCATCATCATTAATCATCATCAATCATCATCATCATCACAACGTCATTTTCCTTAACCAATGCTCAAGGTTCTCCACCCCACATCTTTTTTTGACTTTTACTCCTTGTTTTAGATTTGACTACAGACGACAGCACTGATGATGACATTGAGAAAAATTTTTTGGTGTTACAGAAGCAAGCCGAACTTCGAAACAGGTAAACATTTCTTTAAAATTTTTTTTTAGTAGTAGCTATTGTTAAGTGTCAGCTTTGCGAGAACTAAGATGTGGTGCCCTCATTAGCTCTAATCCTAAACAAATTGTTATGTGACTTGCTGATGTAGAAATAGCTGATGATACGATTCACTTCTATGATTGCTCTTTAAATGTGACTTTTAAGTTCCGCTGGGATCAAGATTTTAAAGTATGGCACTTGACGGAAGGCTACGCACATGACGGAAGCTATGCATCATTGGTTCCCGAAATTTGATTATGAACAATACACAAGCCAGAATATGAAAGTAGAGATTATCTTTTTTGTTTGTGTACAAGGTAAACTGACTGCCATATTTGTTTGTTAACACAAAGTAAAACAACTGTATGTACTGGAGAAAGAAATCTGATAGTTTTATTTTGATAAAAAGCACAAAAATACTACTTTTGAAATTTGACATTAAATATCTTCGCCACGGCGAAGATAACTGGAAATCTCTAAAGTTCAACAGCCTTCGAAATAACTGAAAAGAAAGAGAACACAAAATCCGGCAAAATATATTTCATTTGTACTCACCTTTGTCGCCTTTTTATTGCCAAGGCAAAGACAACAAAAATGATGCAAACACTGGGTCGCTTGCAAACAACCGCGCATCTTTTACCTTAAATTCCTCTAAGTTGCATGCCTTGGACATTATTTCTAAGGTATATAGTTTTGTTGCACTTTCTCCAAAAGCTAGCTAATTGCTAGCTTACTAAAGTCCGCCATGGCGAAATGGCCAAACAGAAAGAAGAGTTCGACCCATTCAAACCGTTTTTCCCACTATATCAGAAAAAAATGAAGCCTGCGAAAAACAGAACATACATTATTAAAATCTGGAAATTTTTGACGAAAAGAAACAAAGAATGTGTAAGATAAATTATGATTTTCCAACTGTTATGCATAAAATTTTCAAAACTTGATTTCGCTTCAAGTTGTCTATTTTTCATGTTTTGCTTGATTCTGCTTATTCGGACCCAGACTGTCTAGCCTTGATACTCTCCCCTTAAAGAATGGCTATTGCTAACTTAAGTTATGTCCAAATTGAGTTTTTTTCTCCCTGGAACTCGTACCCTGCTTACATACACGGTTTCTGAGCTGCCTTCTAGCCAGTCGAGCCAGTAGGCGTTGGCAAAAACTTAGAGGTGTTTAATAAAATGGTCGTCACAATTGAGTGCTTATAGAAAGGTAAGTTAATTTGCTTACTTGTTAGGGAGACTATATGGAGGGCGACTATATGGCATACTGGCATGAAGTATATGTACCATCATTTGGTATCCGCGCCTCTAAGGTTATTATACTTCTTGCCAGTATGCCAGTTAGGGTCTCCCTATAACAAGGAGATATATACTTACTTGTTAAGGAGACAGCATGGGGGTCGACTATATGGCATACTGGCATGAAGTATATATACCATCATTTGGTATCCAAGCTTCTAAGGTTATTATACTTCATGCCAGTATACCAGTTATGGTTAGGGTCTCCCTAACAAGGAGATAAATATTTACTTGTTTAGGAAGACTATATGGAGGGCGACTATATGGCATACTGGCATGAAGTGTATATACCATCATTTGGTATCTGCGCCTCTAAGGTTATTATACTTCATGTCAGTATGCCAGTTAAGGTTAGGGTTAGGGTCTTCCTATAACAAGGGGATATATAATATACCTACTTCTTAGGAAGACTGTAAAGAGGGCGACTATATGGCATACTGGCATGAAGTATATGTACCACCATTTGGTATCCGAGCTTCTAAGGTGGTTATACTTCATGCCAGTATGCCAGTTAGGGTTAGGGTCTCCCTACCAAGGATATTTATGTTGTAGTTCAAATTGTCCACTGGTACAATTTGCTTTGTACTGGTTCAAAATATTTTATACTGGTTCCAAATATTTTGTACTGGTTCAAAAATTTCAAACCAGCACAATTT
>JAOBAY020062248.1:0-12722 GCA_025331085.2 Zoanthus sociatus
TTGAGATCGACAAATCTCAGCCCACATGAGGAGCCCAGGAATCGATCCCGGGTCGTAGAGGTGGGAGGCACGACTGACGACCACTATGCCAACCTGTGCTGAATGCGGGAGTATTCAAACGTATCGAACTGTCATCAAACATGTTGGATAATATTTGACCCGTTTGAACAAGCTTTAAATCTTTCCTTTGTGTAGATCCTAGATACCTGACGGCTTACCTATATGGTTTTCAGGGCCCTTTAAAGTCCCAATATCGGTTATTTTTTATCATTTAAATGAAACGTTAAACCCTTTAGTAAAATTAAAGTTTTTTGTGGTTCCAGTTACGTTTTTGAATTTTGAAACATGCCAATAAAACTGTTTTGGGACAGCTGTCGTTTTTCCCCGATCATAAATCCATTATGAAGTCGGCCTAGTGTGATGACGAAGAAGAAGGTACTTGTGCAGCATCCGGTTGAATATTAACACTGTCAACACAAAAATTTCTTCGTTTACGGTTTAAAACGAAAAAAAAATTCAGAGAAATTTAGTTTTAAGTAATTTCTTTGTCATGTTTTCCCTAGTAAAACTCTAATGACAGCGAAGGTCAAAATTTAACTCCAAACTTCTTTTGATTAAAAAGCATACTTAAGTGCGGAATTGTTCTTCGGCTATTCGAATTCTGAGTTCATAGATGACATTAGTTTTATCTTCAAGATTAAAAAAATTGCGATACACAGACTTTAAATCTCTCCTCTGTGTAGATCCTAGATATCTTACCTATAGTACTAAGAAAAAATGCGTATATTGTACCTCGTGATCCAAACCTTGTTTTGAATCTTTCTCTTTTTCGTTCTTCAAGGAGTTAATGTAGTTTTCATAACTTGCTTTCATCTTCCTCCATTCTTTTTCTGGTAAGACCAACAGAGAAGCATTCTCATTTATCACGCTAAAACAATATAAAACACTTGGCTAAAGTACATAATAAAATAGATTTACTAATGTTTGGGGGAACAGAAGCAAAACCAATGTCTTTAAATTCCAGAAGCAGGCAGGATTTCTGACGATGACACTGAAGCTGAACTCTGTTTCAATAAACTCAACTGGAATCACCTTGCTGATCGGTGTAAATCCTACACGGCTACTTAACAATTAGACCTCGAGGACGAATGGGACTACAAGTCAATAGTCCATGAGGCTGTAGGCCGCATGAACTACTTGTCCATGAGTCCGAGAGGTCTAACTGTTTTAGTATAAACCTAGTAATCGGTCTAAAAAGGACGTACAAATTAATTTATCGATGAAATCCTTTGATATTATAGCAAAACAGGGCTCATTACTATTTTGATCCGCCATCTTTTCTCTACCAGTAGGTTATCACAAATAGACCTTTAGTAGAGTAGCCAATCAGAATGCAGGGTGCGTATTGGACCACTAGTAGGTTTATAGTAATATGGTTTAAAAATCCTTGAATGGCCAGCGCCTAGTTACTTCCCGACTAAATTTGTAAATCGTAGAAGCAGTTATTCATCGAGGATCTGTTAATAAACTTACTATTCCTCTCCCCCACAAAAACTAATTGAAAAACAGTTTTCAATACAGAGACTGTCGTCTAGAATAGTTTACCATTAAAACTTCGGCAAACAGAATCTATAAGCCATTTTAATTCGAATTGCAAAGAGTTTTTAGAGTAATTAGAAAAAAATACATGCCACTTTTTATTACGTTCTTTTTATACATATGTTATATGTAATAAATAGCACAGCAGTAGTTTAGCGGTAGTTACTGAGTGATTAAAATAAATTATTGTAGCGTAGTTAACATTTATTCTTGTACATTTTACATTTTGTTTAAGTCCTGATGTTTTAACCGTGTTAAAATAGAGATACTAGACCAGACCATATATAAATGATCCGAGTAAGAGGTACAAAACTTGTCAAGCAAACACTGAAAATAAAAAAAAAATAGTTATAAGTGTTGCTATTAAGAAGATCTTTGCGGTTCCAAAAAAATCTCTAAACAGCTGGGTGGAAAAACTGCTTAACAGCTTTACATTCTTTGTAAAATCACCATTACATCACAGGAACAGTACTTAACCCTTTAACTGCCAAGATCGGATTAGTAATTCTCATTTCCAGCACCTATACATTTCCTTACATACAAGTGAAGAGAATCAGAGTTTTTATAACACCCTCTAAATGATACGTTCATCTATTCTTATTACTTGTCTGCTGAACAGTGAATTGATATTATAAGGAGAAGTCAAATAACAATCACTTCAGGAAGGTGAAAGGTTATAATTATCAAGCTCATTTATGTAGAGGAGTTTGTTTTACAATGACGTTCAAAGTCCAGCATGTATTTGTATCTCTGATAAGTACCAATAGAAACAAGCGAATTATAAAACCAAGACTAAATGAACTTCTTGTAAATAAAAACGTGCTATTAGAATGGTTTAAAAAACATAAAATAAATTTTTATCGCGCTTTTTGTCAAGGCGGAAATTTTATTATAATCTATTCTGAGCGTGTTCGATGTTGTCAATACAACTGCTCCACCCAAAACATATAACCTTTTGGCATACATATGAGTGAGGTTAACTTACACAAAATTAATCCTTCTTCTTGTCAAAACGGGTCTATTTTAGAATTGACGTAAGATTGTGGAAACAGAAACTCTTAATAGTCTTAGACGCGAAAGTCTAACCGTTTGCTGGTGTTAGAGCAAAGACAGCACCTTCTTCTCAATTATTTTAAGACCCTGAGTGTTGCTGGTCAGGCCGAGAATCGAACCTGAGTCTCCCGCACGATAGACTGGCACCTTACCTACTAGCTACTAGGCTAACCAGGCGTAACGTGGTATGATCTAAAAAGGGCTTCCATATAAACTAGATTTCAAGAAAGGGGGTTGTACCATAAACACTTTTATACATAAGAGCCAGTACTAATTGGCCGTAACGTTTACCGAAGTAGTTATACCATAATATTGTTGAAAAGTAGAACAGATTCCAAAGAAAACGTTTTATCATGGAGTATCGTACATTATACAATTAGTAGGAGCATTCAAGTTTTTATTACCATAAAGCGGTTAAAAATGTTATTATCGACTTACATGTATACATCTTAATCTGTGGGTATAGGAATTTAGCGAAATTCATAAATTTGTCTAATGAACATTTTAGCCTGGTGATTGTTCTCGCTTGTTCTTAATTTTTAGGCAAATCTCAGCCTCCATGGATGTTCTTATAAAGTTAGTTCTTATAAACAGAAAGTTGTACTGATACAGACGAAATATATAGAATGTTTTTGTGCTACATGGTCGAGTAATTGAGCCTCCTAAGTATGATTCTTAAAAAAAGTTCTTAAAATTTCCGAGATTTGAGCCTCGTGATTCTTATAAACTTGATTCTTATAAAAAAAGTGTGTATTTAACGTTGATTGCGTGCATGAAGCAAGTTATACGATGGATTTTATATCATTAATTGGAACCACTAAATTCTTCAGTGACTTTGGTGATTAATCGATATTAATTTCATCTTTCTATGGATAAGAAAGGATGAAATCAGTCAAATAGAAATGCTTTCTTTCATATGCTGAAAAGCTTTAGGATTTGTTGTATTTGTTTAATGCTTGTGGACCAATAGTTATTTATTGTAAAAATAAAGTGTTTCAAAAACTGCTTTTAGAGAGGCAACATTTTAAAATTATTTATGTCTATATCATGCATGTACATAAACACAACAAATTTAGTAATTTTTGTGTTCAGAGTTTCCTCAAAGCCGACATCACTAACAATTAAGCTTACACTTTTAAAGCATTTATTTATGCCCACAGATAAATTGTGCATCAAGGTCAAAAGTCGGTAAAAAAAATTCTATAAGCGATTAAAGTAATTAACAAAAAAACTTTTCAGTATGTTGGGAAAACTGCCAAAGGCTTTCATTTGGCAGAGAATAATTTGAACGAGCTTAAACGAAGCTGACACAAAGCCAGATCACTATTCTCACTTAGAAAAAAAAACGTTAACGTCATTTTAATCTAACACATCTTGTTATGTTAAAAACTGAGAATGACTCGTTTATCCCCTAAGACAGTTACAGGAGTTAAGAAGTGTTCAATGACCTATTTGTAGAAATTACTTTCGTGGAACAATTCGCGATTTTAAAAGATAGGAAAAAAGATTGAGCTGATCATGGTTTCCCGTTAGGCGTAACGGGACAGCTGATGCTCTGTGACAAAAACCTCAAAGACAAAATTTTATTGCTCAATAATTAAACTACACATTGTCATAAGATAATAGAAGTTAAATCGAAGATAATCGAAGTTAAAAGTTAAATATAACTTTTAAAACAGTTTTATTCATTACATTTGCAGTAAATTAACTAGGTGACTTTAGGGTAAAGGAATTGAATAAAACAAAAGTTTATATATACGCTTCCGGTACATAATCTAGATCCTTCAATTAATCCCCAACAAGCCCTGCCACTGCACACGAACATTTAAGATTTTGTTGGATTTAAAGGACTTATCTTTATAAATGTATCATCAAAAAACAACTACGTCTCTGATAATGTTCGTAGCAACTATGATGATCAATAGTAATAATTATATTTAACAATATTTATGATGATAAATTTCGATTTAATTCACTCTTCTGATGCTATCATATCATTCATTAATTACTATTTAGTATACATGGGAAATACACTATCATAATATAATCCTATCATGAGATGGTCCCTACTAGTATATGTTAGTATTAGCCTCGCAGGTAAATAGCAGGTAAATAGAGGTTTGGCTACCCGAACCGCTTCCTGCTCTCAACTGTTGAGAATTTTATTAAGAGAGCTTCCAATGAAGACAATGAGGAAGAAAAACTGATCCCAGATTTTCTCTTAGATGAACGAAAAAAAGTTTTTTTTAATTGCCATTCTACCAAACGAATCAAACTCTGTGCTACAAATTTATAAACAAATTTAACTCTGTTACAGGATACAATATCCAATTAAAAATTCCAAATTCCAAATAAAGAGTTAATTCAAAGTCAAAGAAAAAAACAATCACCCGTCCCAAGTGATCTACATCGTGGCTCACGCTCAAGTGGCGAAGAATATGTCGGAGAAACTCTGAGGAATTTGGAGGTGCGAATTGCTGAACATAGTGACCGCAAACAAAAATCAGAACCAGCGCGTCACCTCCAAAAGAACGCAGACCACGTATTTGACTGGTAGATTCTTTTCAAAGCGCGCAATCTTCTCAAGCGAAGAATCGTCGAGAGACTTTTTATCAAAAGACTAAGCCCCTCCCTAATCAAACAAATAGAATGTTTAATTGCGCAATTTTTCCCTAGGGGAATAACCTAAAGTTTTATAAAAAACGCTAACTTTCCTTTCGTACTTTATCTGAAGATGACTCAACAGTCGAAAGCGTTTTTTACCTACCATTTTTAATATTTTCAACAAGCCTTTTATTACATATCTTTTATGTTTGATGGTAAGCTCGGTGCTCGCGCTTGAGATAGATTGCAAATGACTGGTTGTGAAACTTCCTTTTACTCAGATTTTTAAAACTTTTTGAAAATAACTAATTTAAAAAGAGCTATTCACCTGCTAGTTTAATTGCGTTCGACGTTAGGAGAGCGCAATCCTAATCTTGGGATCCCTATGCTTTTACATGCCTGAATTTTCTCGATTTTTTGGGGTTTGTACCAAATCTGCGCCATTTTGAATAATTAATGAGGTACAACACTTAAGAGCGTCTTTGAGCTTGAATTTTGAATATTTACTGAAGTTAAACACGATCGAGTTTTCGCTCTTTCTGAATTTCTTGAAAACTACTAAATTTCAGAAACCTTCGATAACATTTTCGAAATTAGTTTCCCAAAAGAGTCATTCAGGCAAATTATCAATAATTTCGATTTCTGAAGCAGTGCCGCCATGTCTCAATTTTTACACACGCTCTTAACTGTTGTCATTTTATGTTTTAACATAATAACAACTGTGGAGAAACTGAAGAAACAAATCCTTAACTTATCAAATTTATTTCAATGACAAAAAAGAATATTAATTAAAAAGTGTTGATTTTTCAACACCATTATGTCGAACGCACTTTATAATCTGGGATTACTACTAGTACTAAAACAATTATCCCTTGAGTGTCGGTAAAATATCGTTAAAAAAATCTTAGTACTCGCTAACACTTCAACTATTCATACTAAGCTGAGGACGATTTGAGCCATGAAAATAGCATCAACTAAAAATGATAATAATAATGATAATATTGATAATAAGAATAATGAGAATATCATTATCAATAATAATAATAATATAATAATAATGAATAAACGTATACCGCACAGTATCAATTTGATGATTTTTCGATAAAAATTACAATTTTATAAAAATTACGAGTGTGATAAAAAAATTTACAACATTCATACTATAGCAGTAATATTAAATAATTAAAACTTTGTCTTAATGACGCTCTATAGCTACAGAATATAAAGATACATGATCTTAATTTTGCTTAAAGCGCATTTAATTAAGATGTGTGATTTATGTGCACAGGTAGCTAGGGAGATCTTAATTTGGGTGCTGATAACGAAAAAAGATCTTTTACCAAGGTGATTAAACGTTTTGGACTGTCTAATCTTAAGCTGAGGGAAGATTTCTGTTTGAAGTTGATAACTTGGTTGATATCATCACGAGCTTGCCTTGTGTAGCTTTAAAGATGAGGAAAATCAGTACGGGATACAACAGATAACCGGTGAAGTTCCATCAGTATAAGAGGGGTGACATGACAGTATCTAGGGGTTCTATAGATACAACAGATAACCATTGAAGTTCCATCAGTAGAGGGGTGACATGACAGAATCTAGGGGTTCTATAGATACAACAGATAACCAGTGAAGTTCCATCAGTAGAGGGGTGACATGACAGAATCTAGGGGTTCTATAGATACAACTCTAGCATGAGATAACTTTGTACCAATTTCCTGCATGACCGTGACATCCCTCTGGAAACAATAAAACGTGGGGGAAGGGATTATGGGTCCTTAGAAGATTCTCAAAAGTTTCTGCATAAGGGCCACAGGTCAACCAGCCCATAGCAGGAATTTACGATAACAACAAGAAGTAGATAATAACATTTTTACTTTCCATTTACAAACTCAAAGCTCCAATTTGTATTTAGTTATTTAGATAATATTTATTAATAAGAAATATTTAAGGACTATGTTTAATAACGTCACTCTTAAGAAATAAAGAATGGAGACAATTTTCATGGTTTAGTGTAGAGACGTAGTAATGAAAAGTTCTTTATCAAATTTGTTAGCCTAAGTTTCTATCTTGTTTTTGATTTTGGAACTTATCTCAGCATCACGTTTTAAACAAAGGATTTATCAATAAAAAATAATGTGCAAGGTAGCAACTTAAAAACGACATCGCGTGCTTGTAGTTGTAGCTAATTTGCGAGATTTATTACATCCGCTTTGTAGTATCAATGAAAGTCGCAAACTCTAAGTTAAAGATCAAATGTACATACTTTTAACTAATTAAGCGCTATCACAGCAGAAAAAGAAGGAAAAATATGATAAACTACTTTCATGGCGAAGGTACACAACTTAATATTAAAAAACAAATACTGTTAAAAGCATGTGTCGTTTTACATCTTGAAAGCTAAAAGTGTCAACGTATTATCCTATTATTAGAATTAAAGCGGGCATTAGCCAGAAAATCCAAAAATAATAATAGCTTTAAAAGGTCGGCTGATCCTTAAATAAAGACACAAGCCACGAACCAACAGAAAGAGTTTTGTTTTTTCAACCCTAACTGAGTAATAGCAATAATATTTTCTGTTTTTTAAGATATCGAGGATAAAACTATTGGTGGGTGGAGATCAAAACGGACTTTCTAACATTCTTAAATTTGATTACACTTTATACTTATAGTCAATGCTAAATTAAATCGTCGCTATGGCACAAATACAGATTAAGTTTCAAAACGCGTTGGATTTGAATAAGGATTTGCACATTCCGAAATTCTATGCATTGAAGTAGCCCGGCGTTACTTTTTAAATGCTTCGTCTTAAGAGTTATTTGTGATAATAACAGTGCCGCATGGAGTTGACATATAAAATTATATTAAACTTAATTTTTTTGGGATTTGTTACAAGATACTAGCGCAGACTAACATATTGCATGCAACAGGAGTCCGTGCTAAGACAACTGAAATTGCAAACAGCTTATTTTACATAGTTGTCATTAAAACACCGTAATAAGTTTGTGTGAAAAAAAAAACTTGAGATAAACAAAGATTTGGAAAGGTTGTCTTTTCTTTAGAAGATTGAGTGCTTCATTTTGAAATTCGGAAAGTCTTGCGTTACGTAAAATAATGTATATGTTTTTACTACACTGTTGCGAATGTAGTGAGGGAACAAACATTTATCATTGTATACCTATTCCGTATTTTCAAGTTAAAACAAATGCTTCAAAAATTTAAATTCATAGTAAATAAAAATGAAATGACTCGCTATTTTCAACTGTTCATCAACTGGTTCAAAGGTTAGAATGAGCTACTAATAATTTATACTCTTCATGACACACTAAATGAATGGTCACTTTATAGGGTTTCATCATCTGTTTCAAAAGTTAAAATGAATAACATCAATCATTTCTACTCTTCAGGACAAACAGAATGAAAGGTCACTTTATATGGTTTCATCAACTGGTTCAAAAGTTGGAATGAATAACACCAATCATTTCTACTCTTTATGAAAAACAAAATGAATGGTCAGTTTATAGGGTTTCATCAACTGGTTCAAAAGTTGGAATGAATAGCACCAATCATTTCTACTCTTCATGACAAACAAAATGAATGGTCAGTTTATAGGGTTTCATCAACTGGTTCAAAAGTTAGAATGAATAACACCATCATTTCTGCACATCAATTCCAACAAAATGATCACTTTATAGGTTTTTATCAATTGGTTCAAAAGTTAGAGTAAAAAGTACCATTCATTTCTATTCTTCAACAAACAATATTTATAGGATTTCATAACCCGGTTAAGAAGTTAGAATGAACATAACACCAATTATTTCTACTCTTCAAGACAAAAAGCTCACTCTATCGCTTCAGCCAATGGATCAGACCTAGAAATATTCTAGCCAGATTTAGTTGAAACTAACTTCGGCAGGATAAATATTAAATATTTTTATAAATCAATATATTTACCCTTCTGTTTCGCCTTTGTTTTCTCCTTCAATAAACCAGGTTTTGAAACTTGGGCGAAATTTGTAGTGAGTTGAAGGACTTTTTTCTTGGGAAACTTATAATCCATTTTACTTGCCTGCGGTCAAAACTGTTCTTTAAGCGTTCAAACTACTGTCTCTTTTCAATTAGAAAACAAGATAAAAACTTTAAATTGCAAGCGAATAGTTGCAAATGATGTTTTCTTTCTCATTGTTCAAACTGACGCCAGAGGATTAGTATTGCAACAAAGTCTTATAATCTTGTAACTGGTTTTCAGACATTTTTATCCTTTTAATAGCCAGGACAGGTTATAAAAACATTCAAAGACTTTTAAGAAACAACTCTTAATCCAACTGTGAGTTCAAGAACAAGCACACCGCAAAAGTTTGATCCGCCTGGCAAACATCTTCATGTCATGCAATGTGCATGCAAGGTAACAATTGTAGTAACTAGGTAATAAGACTTTCGTTTTAAAACAAACAAGAACAGACAAGCCTCAGCGTTTTAGCTAAAGAATTGGCAAAATGTTTTCATTAAATCTTGTCTGCAAACATTTAAAATTGTTTCAGTTACAGCTTGTTTCAGACTAACTAAATGATAGCACTGGACGTGAGCAACCAACTAATGGTTATTTGTCACGCGACTTTATTGGATAGTGTGCGGTGTAGTGTTATAGAGATTCAAATTAAACCGACGCCAATTTTTGGCACAAAGGTATAATCTGAAAGTGGGAAACTGGTGTGTGTAAAAATACTTTAAAATTCATGTACACGTAATTGACGCTTCTTTATGTTTGATATTAATAGCTAGCTTTGCTCTCAGCGTGTCAAACTCCCACGCGTTCAGTAAGTCTGTGCTTCTTCCGCAGATGTCGAGTCGCGTGGTAGCAACAGAAAGTTATTCATGAGTGAACAGCACAAAAGAACCACATGAGAAAAATTAAAGAGCTCTAAGAGCTCGCTTATTCATTTAATTTTTTTTTTGACCTTATAGCAACAGAGATCCATGGTTAGAAGTAATTATTTTGTATTGTGAGATCTGAACTTTCCGCGACTTTGCATCACTAGTGATAAACATGCCAGTTTTGCATTCTGCTGGTATAGAAGGCGTCGCAAAATAGTCAAAATAGATCCAGAGATTCTTCATAAAATCTTTAATCATATTAACTTATTAACAGAATTATTTTACAAACTTCCGGTCAAAGAACTATTATTAAAATTCCTTACTTTGTAAAATTTCCGCTTCGCGCAATGAACCAGTAAAAAATGCTTTTTCAGTTTTTGTTCATTTAAGCAGATCAAGAAATGAAAAATATACAAAACAAAATAACAAAAAAAAATACAAAATAAAAAAAAACATGAAAGTCGCTGCTTTTAATGAGAAGTATTTTGACAGAATTTCGAATTAACGAGAAGCTTAAAATACCCCAAAAATGCTGACAGTAAGAATATCGTAAGGTCGAAGACAAAAGCAAAAACTTTAATATTACGTTTACAGGATGCATTCCACGTAATGTGCGCGAGAACGCATTTCATCTTTAAATGTCAAACAAGTAGTTTTATTTTGTGTGATGTGTCTAAATGATATATCACAAGTATACCATATAGATCGCACATGTGTACAAGTACAGACTTAAAGCCATTGTCGTAGTCGCCATTTTCATATCACCATCACCTCTGATGATTGGCTTATACTCATCACCATTACCATCACCTCCGATTATGATTGGTTAATACTCATCACCATTACCATTACCTCCGATTATGATTGGCTAATACTCGTCACCATTAACATCACCTCTGACTACGGTTGGCTAATACCCATCCCCATTACCATCACCTCCGATTATGATTGGCTTATACTCGTCACCATTACCATCACCTCCGATTATGATTGGTTAATACTCATCACCATTACCATCACCTCCGATTATGATTGGCTTATACTCATCACCATTACCATCACCTCCGATTATGATTGGCTAATACTCGTCACCATTAACATCACCTCTGATAATGATTGGCAAATACTCCTCATCATTTCAATCACCTCCGATTATGATTGGCTAATACTCATCAATATCACCATCACCTCCGATTATGATTGGCTAATACTCATCAATATCACCATCACCTCCGATTATGATTGGCTAATAGTCATCACAATTACCATCACCTCCGATTATGATTGGCTAATAGTCATCACCATTACCATCACCTCCGATTATGATTGGTTAATACTCATCACTACCACAATCACCTTTGATTATGATTGACTTTCTCAATCATCAGTAAAACTCCGGCCGGGAATCGAGCCAAAGCCTCCCGCATGCTAGAATGCCACTGTAACAAACAAGTTAACCAGATGGTCTTTGGCCTGAGACAAATAAAATCTAAACACAAACATTGACTGATAATGAACGAAAAACGCAGTTTGCTGATAATTTTACCAACGACTTCGCAGCACTTGCAAGGTGTTAACTTTCTACTTAAAGCGATCTGTCTTGAAAAGGTAATTGGTCTAAAGGTGAATATCAAGATACTCGACATTTATCCGACTGACTTTTTTACTGACAAATGATTCAAGACTTTATTTAACGTCAATAGGCCCTTTTCAGTTAGAGGTTACGTGATCACAACCACTTTAAATTAATTAGTTACAAAACGATTCTCAGAAATTTAAAGGGCAGGTTGAAATTAGTATGAAGGCATAGTTTTGAGTCTCTCAACGTTAAGTACTTCAAAAATGACAGCGAATATAAAATCAAACTTTTTCTAAGGAAATGTATCTATAAATGGTACTGAAGATCAAGCCATGCTCTCCAGTCATACCAATCCTTACAAAATGTCTTATTATCTGTTGCTTGCCATTTTTTTACATCTTTCAATTCAATAGTTGAACTTTGCCATTTTTGTGCAGGCTAGGTTACCTAGCTATCGAAATGAGCACTTCCGTAACTTTTACTGTAACAATAGGTTCTTGTCAAAATCGGCCGCAGATGACATAAGCAGATCATCTGCATGAACAGAACAATCATCGGTTGAGTTTTACATAGAACACCAATCACAGACGACGAAAAGTTGACACCTTTTTAGTTTGAATCGCAGTCTGTATTTTCACGTCATTATATGCTAGGCCTTCGAAGCTGTCGTGTCTTTTGGATTGTGCTTGGCTCGGTGAGTATATGAAACTTGTTAGATTAGCTTGTGTATTTTATCACTGCTTTCAAAGCTTGCAGAGATTAAACGGAAGAAGAGCTTTGGGTTTAGACCGGACAATAGAACAAAATGTATCATTACTTGTTGTATGGCTTCAGTTTAGTTGACCACGTGCAAATGTCGGCACGTGGAAAGAAAGCATGAATTTTATTGTTATTTTGAAACAATAA
This sequence comes from Zoanthus sociatus, assembly GCA_025331085.2. Lineage (NCBI taxonomy): Eukaryota > Metazoa > Cnidaria > Anthozoa > Zoantharia > Zoanthidae > Zoanthus > Zoanthus sociatus. Next base: position 12,614 of record JAOBAY020062248.1, read on the forward strand.
AAATTTAATCAATTCCTGTCATTACATACTATTAACTAGGGGTAAGCAGAGCTTAGAAAGTGCGGGCGGGAAACTGAGAAAGTATTATTATTTGAGAAAGGCATACAAC
>JAOBAY020062259.1:0-12721 GCA_025331085.2 Zoanthus sociatus
TATTCTTATAAAAAGAGAATTTAAATAGCACACTTTCAATTTTAATTTTATACCCTCCCCTCCCCTCCCCCTCCCCCTTCCCCTTCGATCTTGAGTTTTTGGCCTAAATCTTTGTAAAACAGAAAAATAAATTGGTCTCAGTAGCCTAATGGCATATTTAATACTGCGAAGCAACTCACTATTCGGTACACGGTTCGATTTTCAGATGTCACTGGCGATGAATTTCAGAACATGCAACTACGTACGTTCAGCGGTTTGAAACGCTATGCGGTATCGAGAGTCGATTTGAGGATGTCAAAGAGATTACTGAGGTGTATTAATCTGATGTCTATTTTACTTGTTTCAGGAAACCACCCTATTGATAAAATAATATATACTTTCAAATGTTGACATTCCAAATGTTTCCAACTGTGTTTGTGGTCCAGCTGTCACCATCTTCACATCAGTCTAACCCCGTAAAAACCACATTGCTTTTGTTTATCTTTCTAATGCATTCTCGCAGCACTCACCTTTCTCATAGATTAAATCTTCATTCATCTTGTGATATCGAGAGAAGCCTGGATTCCAGTTGGAAATAAATTACTTTCTGGTCATATGATCGGGCTTTGAAGGCGCACTTCATGTTTTGTTTACGAAGAACTTGCTGCAAACGGAGTCTTATTCTAAATTTGCCGTACTGATCACGATCTCATATCTATATCAAACAAACGTAAAATCATGTCTCACTGTATTGCTGTATCACCAGTAGCTTTCGAAAGAGTTTCAAGACTATACTAAGAAGAAGACTAAAGGAAATGGATGTGTGAAAACGAAAGTTGAACGGAAAGACAATTTCGTTTTATGTTTTTGATGGATATTTTCCTTTGAGAACCAGTGCTTAATGAAATTGAAAACTAAACCAACAAACTCTAATTAGTCATGAACTAGGCAGGATAAAATATATAACGTTTTGACTGCGTTTAAGGAGCTTGGAAAGTTAAAATTATCCAAAGGTAAGTCATTCAGAAATATTCATCCATTTCACATGTAAATGTCAAACCTGTAAGCGAGCAATATAAACGGGAATAGTTTTTAACTATGCTTAAATCCTTGACACGTAGCTGTTTACGAATGTGAGTTCATTGCCATTTCATTCAAAAGTCATGCAAATAAAACTCTCAATTCTTAAGTTAGGGAAATATTTTTCTTGTTTTAATTTTGTTACTTCATGTGTTCGAAATTTTATTTGTCGAATGGAGAAGGGATATAAAAGATAATTTTTTGATTCATTTTTTGAGTTTAATTTTGGAGAGGAAGTTTACCAAGCTTATATTGCCTTTCAGTTTTAAATAGGTTTCGTCTTGTTCGTTTTACTGATTCGATTGGGCTTGTCAAATCCTTAATGTCATTCTTGTATCATGTGAATGTAAGTATACCGGAGAAGAAAATATAAATTAGGATTACTTGAAAAAAAAAACCGAAGAAAAATTGTTTTATTTCTTTGCCTTTATAAATTGCTCTTCTAGTACAAATAGGTTTATTAGAAGTTTTTTTTAAAAAGATTTCTTTAGAATTTTTCAATTACAGGAAGTAACTCAAACATCTGGCATGTGAAATTATCTCAACCATACCTCAAACAGATCTTTTGTAGAAATGTATATAATAATATATGACATCTAATGTTATAAATAATATCATATGTTTTGAAATTTTTGAATTGACCATGCTGCTCAGCTACTTTATAATGGGTTGGTATGCGATAATAATCGATATTTTGGACTACTTCAATTATTGCATGGCTCAAAATACTAGGCTAAGCTTTGATCTTCATTTCACTTCCCTTGAAAAATGTGATAGTTGTCATAGTAAGTAATCTTTCTTTCAAACCATTAATCTAAGGTTTATAAGTAAAATACAAGAGCTTTGAGTTTTCAGAAAAAGGAACTTAATATATATATAGATTTGTTATTTAATTGAGAATTTAAGCTAGAACTAGGCAAAAATTTATCTAGAATGTTTTAAATTTAAAACTGCTTACAAATTTTGATCAAATAACTTATTTGCTCTTTCTATCAGTTCTTCTCTATGTACATTTTACAAGTACATCATGACATCAAATGGAAATCAAATGATCACTGGTGACTCCCTAACAATGGGTAATATCGACCTTGCATTACTGGAGGAGATATGTGAAGAAGCCATGGAGATGACAATTAAAGAAGCACTTCTACATTCAGTTGATCCAAAAGTTAGGAAAAATTTGCTTGAAGGTCAGTTCACTCTTACGCCAGCTGAAGTGCGAGGCCTGGAAATTTACTGTGAAGCTCTTATTGGCAACTTGGTTACTGAATCCATTGAAGGTTCAGTTTCTTCATTGAATGACAGAAATGCAAGGAGAACAAGCCGAGTAGCCAAGTTGAATACTGCCAAGGAACTTAGTGAGGTTGATCTAGAGATTCTTATGAGAAACTGTGAAAAGATTTTAGAATGTATAATCACAGAGTCCCTTCAAGATTCAAGTCGAATTTTATCATCTGAAAAATCAAAATCTAAAAATTTAAATAAAATGTCTTTGGAAGAGATGCAAGCAGAGGATATTGTGAGTGCATTGGTTGATTTTCAAGGTTCAAAAAATGTACAAAAATACATAGGTCATTTGACTGCCGATATTGTGAAGACAGCATTATCAAAAGTTGCTGTTACTATGGCAGCATGTCAGGAGCAAAAGAATGTAGAGGGTATTGATAACAAATTCACCACCAGTACAATGTTTGATGTTCCTGAAACAAATTATAATAAATTAAGTGGTTGTATATACAACAGACAACCAGACAAGAGGGCTGACGATGGATTTATTAACAGTGAAAGCAAAACAAAGGAAACTGATAATCAAACACATTCATTTCTTAATGGAGCAAGAAGTGATAGTTTTCATAGGAAGCAAAATGGCAATACTTACGAGTATTTTAGTGAGAGTGATGTCGAAGGACACAATGTAGAACATGGGGTTCTATCACTGGAGTATGACGCAGAGTGGGAGAACCATGGCAATCTAATGACCGATGAACTAAATGATGAAAGTAGAGGTATTGTCTAATACCAAGTTTTTCAGTAATATTTTAAACTATGTTGGTGTAACTCTGTGCACTTGAATTTGCAAATGAAATGCAAATGAACTGAACAAAAAACAATTTTTTTTCACTGACCTTATGGAGACAGCAATATTATTCTAAGAAATGTTTTAACTGCATTGGATAGGATGCAGTAGCTGTTGGCACATACATTTTCTATAAATTTGCATTATTCTGAAAACAGACAATCCTATTGAGTTGTTGACAAGCTAATCTTTCACTAGAATAAGTTTAAAAAAAGAATAAATTTTACACTCTAATGAGAAGGAATGCTATTGACTCTGACAAAGGACACGAGTCCAAAACCTCAGCCAAACATTTTTTTTCACTACAGTGTAAAATTTATCCTTTTTTAAAAACTGTTTTTGAAGAAACAGCATTGCATTATTCCATTTATTTTTAATTAATACTAAATTATGTCAGCAACATTTAGGAGAACATGTATTTTTAAGTCTTAAATTTTTGAGAGTTTTGATCTCAATTGCAAGAAGTCTTGAAAAGATCTTAAACTTTCTGAGTTGAAAACTGCAGGAACCTTGTATCAGTCCTATACAGTAATTGTATGTTATATTTTAATTTAATTTTTTTCATTAAATGTTATTATCATCAATAGCTAGTGGTAAACAGAGGATTTTGCTAGAAGAGCTTTCATTTGATGAGACAGCTAAAGTGAGAGGCTCTGAACTGATGGCACCCGTCTTTCTGGCCATTGCTGAGGAAGATCTTTATGATGATGACGAGGAGTTTCAACACATGCGACGTAAAGCCCAGTCTATTGAAGATTTATGCCATATTATTAAAGATGAAGAAGGTACTTGTAAGATCCTGTGCAATATTAACAGCTTTTCTAAATATAATGAAATATTGATAAGTAAGCATAATACTTTAATATTGTCACCTTCAAAAAGATTACATCATTTGTATTGGATTTCCATTGATACGATTATTCCAGATCTTGACTGAATTTACTACCAGAGTTGCTTTCTTTTTTAACAGCCAAATTCTTCCCTGCTACCATACCCAAGACAAATTTTAAAACATTCAGCAGCAATCCAGAACAAAAAATTTGTCCTGGGTATGGTAGCAGGGAAGAATTTGGCTAGTCACATGCTCAGTTTGGACACTCATATTTGTCCGGATCATGTGAAGAAAGCCAAAATCAGTTTGACTAAAGTTTTCTGATGTACAGAAAAGGAAGTAAAATGTGTTGCATCATGACGATTTTTGGAACAAACGTCTTGAGAGTTAGGTCTGTGAAAATGGTTTCGATTCGATGTATAGAAATGGGATATTTTGGTCGTTTTCTGAGGGTGACTCAGTTTTGCAGGCGAATGAAGTTGCCTACCTTGTCCTATTTTATGTAGTAACACGAGCTGGTTGAAGAATGCGCAACAAAAACTGTCTCAAAACCCATCGAGATGAAAAGAAACAACCCAATTTACACAAGGTAAGCAAAATACATTAATTTATTTTATGCTCTTTATTGTGTATTTTGGAGACTATCGGTCAAAAAAAAGCAATTCTGGTAGTAAATTCAGTCAAGATCTAAAATAACCGTTGGAAATCCAATACAAATGATGTAATTTTTTCAAATTGTTTGATTTGGCCGCCTATGATTCCATGAATTTTTTATTTGTGATCCTCAAGGACAGGGTGGCTGGATTCACTTCAAAGGTATTTCCTTCTCTCCCTCTTACTGTTCATTAGCATCTTCTTCAAACTAATTTTTTCAGTTTCCTACAATAGCTCCTCCTTTTGCCTTCTCCATGTTTTCTTTGGTCATCCTAGAGCCCTTTTTCTTATCAGCCACTTCATATTGTAGCACTTCCCTTAGAACAGCATCATTGTCTCGCTTCAACATGTGTCCATAACATCGGCGCTGTATTTGCCTTTGCCAAATTATTCAAAGTCTCATTTACTCTCAGCATGGTTATCTTAGTATTCAAAAAATTTAATTGTAGTGTATGTATATATATGTGTGATCCTATATAAAGTAGACACTGTTAATTAGTTCAACCTAAATGATGGGGCACGCATGGTAAATATATACAATGTGTTACTAACTGTAGTTGGCAGCAAATAAATCTAGAAATAAACCAGTCCAAAACAGTACACAACATTAATGAGTCATTGTCTGACAAAAAGGGAAACTTTTTAAATTTCAGTAATATCAAAATAAAAGGCAGCTGTTTACAGAACTTTACATTCATTTGGACATTAGCTACTAGCACAGGAAAAAATATTTGTTATTTGATGTTAGACTCTTTAACAGTGTAGAGTTGTATAGATATATAGTAGCAGAGTTAAATCAATGAACTAGTCTAATTTGCTCAAAATACTTTATATAAGTAAGGACAGCTTAAAAACCTAGTTGGTTCAGTCAGACTTTATCAGTACCAGTGCACATCCATCAAAACTGATGTAATATTCATGAGAAATATTTCTATGTATGTATGTATGTTGCTGCTACGTTTAAATTACCTTCTGGTTAAATGCATTTTGTTAATGTAGCTACAATGTTATAATAACATCTTAAAATAGTTTTTATTTAAGTTTCAGATACTTTGCCCAGGTCGATAAGTCTTCAAAACTTAAGCAAAGCCCAAGGATATACTCCATTCCTGTTCCAAACTGGAGATACAAGTCCATTCAAGTCTTTTAGCGATAGTTTAAGTGATGCTGATGATGAGTTTGACGAGAGTGATGACATAAGTGATGAAGAAAATGAGCAAGAATACATTAAGAAAATAGGAAGTGCTTCAGTTGGTCCATGCCCTATGTCCCCATTAGGTGCATCCAAAGAGTATCGCTGGCACACTGTTACTTTAGCTGGAAGGGAAAAAGTCCTTGATTTAAAAGCTTTGGAGCCGTACATGAAAGTTATAACTCATGGAGGTGGGATAGATACTACAATTTCTTCTTTGATTCTCTTGCTTAGTAGTTATTAAAATCCTTACCCATAATTAAAGTACTAGTTATTTATAGCTCTGCCTGATCTAGTGTTTATGTGATAGCCTTTTGTACTAGATACTCTTTTTTAAGATACTTTTAAAACCATCGTTTAGTTACCAATGAATAACTAGTAATCTTTTGTATCTTTTATTTGCAGCTCAAGATTATCAATGATTGATCCAAACATGTCTTGCAAACTTAACAATGTTATCCTACAGTATTTCTTGATTACATCACAAAACTGCTTTACATTCTTTCGGAACAGCACACAACAGTGTATAAATTTGTTTGGAGTCGTTACTAGTCGAGTTCTTTGTATTTTCCTCATTTAACCTCATTGTTTACTAGTGAAAGATATTCAGTTATTTGTAGATATTGTTGGTTATTACATGTGAATAACATAATACACTATTCAATGTTTTTAGATAGAATGAATTTAAGTGATTTATGTTGAGGTAATTTGTAGCTATTAAAGAATATGACGCGAAATACTGTAACATTGATTTGAGTACATGGTGTAATGTTCTGTAAACTTGTATGAAAGCTGAATTTAGAAACAGGCTTATCAATGGTGTTCACAGGTTACTACAAGAAGGAAGGAAAATCTGTTATAGTGGTCATTACAGCATATTATTTGCCTGATAGAAACAACCCAAACTATCAGTTCCTGATGGAGCAGCTGTTTTTGTGAGTATATCTAGATCAGTACTATGAACAAAATAATATAAAGTTTAATGTTCAGGTGGTCATTACGGTGTTTTAGATTTGCCTAATTGAAACTAGTTTGTGTGTTTCTCTGTCTAGATTAATACAAAAATATCATAATTTATGTTGGATAACTTTGTAGAGGGGCATTGATAGACACACTTAAAAAATGACCAGCGCTCCCAGTTATCGCTTCATAGCTCTGTGAACTGATTAAAGCACTACTGTGGTATCACAGAGATATTAGGTTTTAAATCCAATGAAGTTTTATCTTGTTAATTCAGAAAAAAAGGGGTATCTAAAAGTTTTCTTGCATTAATAGCTAGGTTCTTGAGAACAACTTTGAGCCCAGGCCATCTCCAAAAATAAAAAAAATCAAGATTACTCGTGGTGAGGGTGGTGTTGGTGAACTCATTGTACGCTAGCTTCAAACCTTTATTTAAAGATTTTCCAAGATATTTATTTTTCCGTATAGTTTCAACATTTAGTACTTCCACTCAAAAAAGGCACTAATTAAGACAGTCTTTTATAACGGGCAGGCAAAGTTCTGCTTGAAATTAGAAAATTTTGAGGCACATCAACTGCAAAAGTGAAGGGCATCACGACAAATTGCCTCACTGCCATCGGTTATTTCAAGCCCTGGGCCTGTGTTCCGATTCTTTTGTTTGTGTTGATCTTCTTTTTTCATTTTTTCAAAGAAGCTAAACTATGATCAAAACAATTGGAATCAAAAACTCTTACACGCTTAATACTAGAGAAGCATGACATTATAAGTATTAATTCTTTGAGCCAAATGAGCAAAGTTTTATCTATAAGACTTTGTTGTATTTACTGGACAGGGATTGGTTTAAAACCTGCATTTGTTTGTTTTGAACAGCTATGTTATGAGTACAGTCGAGCTGCTTGCCACCACCACCGATTACTATATCGTATACCTTAATGGAGGAACAACGCAGAAGAACACACCATCCGTCAATTGGATGAAGAAATTCTATAGATACATCGACAGACAGTAAGTGAAACATATTCAGACATCCAACTGGGATTAAAAGCAGATTTGGCTTATCTAAAAGTTTTCTTGCATTAATGTAGCTAAGTTCTTGAGAACAATGTTGAGCCCAGGTCATCTCCAAAAATCAAAAATCAAGATTACTCGTGGTGAGCATGATGTTGGTAAACTCATTGTACGCTAACTTCAAACCTTTATTAGATTTTCCAAGAGATTTTTCCGTATAATTTCAAACATTTAGTACATTCACTCACTAGGGAACTTTACCCTCATTTTATATAAAGAATGTAATACCGAAAAGTGCCCAAATGTTAGGAACGTAATATTACTTATCAGATGTTGAAAATGGGCAGAAAACGTGTATTTCAAGCACGGCAGAAAATTAGGAAATATAATATTTCTCAAAAAATGTTTGCCAGTCCAATATCGTTTCTGGCATTACCAACTAAAATCAGAAGTTGGATATAAATCATTCATTTGAAAAAAATGTCTTTATTGATTTCTTTTTTCTTGCCGACCAGAGAAAATGCAGCTAAAGAATAATTGTGTTCTTATTAGCGGTGTAGGAGAGCCTCACGTAAATTCATTTTGCTTGAGATCAGCACTTAATATGTACTTTCAGCACATTTTGAGCAAAATCCAAATGTTTTTTCCGTATACGGACAATATATAGCTTACAGTAGTCAATATACTAAAAAGTTTACTTTGTTAATAAAACTCACCTGGTTTCAAACAACAAAAACGAGGGCACTAATGCTTCAGTCTGTTGTTCTTAGTGTCAATATTCAAAGCACTGTTTTAATTGTGCCTTCTCGCTCTTACCCTGTGTGCTCGTGACATGTCCAGTGTGTTTCTTAAGGCCGATACACGGGTAAAATTATACCGACGTTCCCCGACGATTGTACCGGTTTTCCCAAACTCGAAAGTTCAAAATAATTCTGTTGATGTCCCCAGACCTCTCTTGATACTTGAGCATGTGGAGCTTGATGACCTCATAGCCACTCCAGGTGTACCTGCTTTCCCACTTATTGTACCCCACTTCCCAGGACTTAAGAAACACACTGCATGGCCATAAAGAGATCATTACTTTTGTCGTTCAGATTTGGTCCAAGATTTGGTTTAATTTCGTTGTTTAAACAAGAAATCAAAAAGTTACTCCAGACATATCAAAAGTCTTTTATTTGAACTCAGTGTGGATGGATTGGCTTAATTCTAGACATTGATCTCACATTTGCTTTTAATATTCTTTTTCTGAAAGAGCACTATCCCGACTAACTTTAGGGTACTCGTCCAACAAAGTGTGGAATAGGAGCTGGTAATGGTTAGCTAGATGTTTCTCTGGCTTTTCTTAGCCAAGTAAAATAAATTGTTTCATGGTGATCACTAATTCTTGAATTCCTGAGAAATTGGAATTATGAAATTTTTTCCCAGAGTCCTTCAAAACTCCTGGTAAAATAAAAATTTCCCTGTACTCCTGGAAAACTTCTTGAATTATGTGGAAATATTTTATCTCTTTTGTAAACAAACCAAAACCTTCAGAAGCATCTGACTCATGATTTTACTTTTTACTTTTTGTAGACTCAATTTTAGTTACTGTTACTGAAGAAGAAATTGCATGATATCGTTTTGTTTTTTCCGAGAGAGTTTGGGTCCTGGAAAAATAACAATTTTCTTTACCCTGGAGAACTTCTGGAAATCTCCTGGTCTGCATTGTTCAAAAGCTGTTTAACTTTAACCCCTGGGTTAAGCAAAAATTGAAGAAGCAATTTTTTCTTTAAGAAAAGGTAGACGATTTTTTGGAAGTATGTTTGCATTTTCAAAGGATAAAACTTGTTAGTCCAATTACAGCTAACATTCTTTTCTGTAAGATTGAAAGCAAGAACACGGGTTACAAATTAAAATCTAAGTTAAGCAAAAAGAACAGTTTCTTCTTTAAGAAAAGGTGAACGAATTTTTTAGAATAGTGTTTGGATATATATTCGAAGGATAAAACGTATTTGTTCCAAACTTGCAGTTCAAATCCTTCCCTGTAAGATTGGAAGCAAGAACACGTGTTACAAATTTAACACTGGGTTAAGCGAAATTTATGGAACAAATTCTTTAAGAAAAGGTGAACGACCCAGTTTAACCCTGGGTTAAGCAATTATTCAAGAAGCACTTTCTTCTTAAGAAAAGGTGAACCGTTCTTTTAGAATAAAGCTTGGATTTTCAAAGAATAAAACTTGTTAATCCAAATTACAGCTAAAATATTTCCCTGTAAGGTTGGAAACAAGAGCATAGATTACAAATTTATGTAACCTTGGATTAAGCGAGAATTCGAGGAGCAATTTTTTCCTTAAGAAAAGGTGAAGGATGCTTTTTGAATAGTGTTAGGATTTTCAACTTTAGGATAAAAATTATGGCTTAAACCCGTCTATGAAAGATTGGAATCAAGAACCTGGGTTACAAGTTTAACCCTTGGTTATTGCTAATCGTCTTTTCAACAACCGGGCCCTGGAATTTTGTTATCATCAGTCAGTGAGCACCTTGAAGTTTGAACTTTTATTCCTTTGTTCTTCGTCAGATTAACTACGCTGTTGATTAAACATTTAACTTTAAGTATTTGTAGCACATTTACTGTAGCACGTACGTGCTAGTATCAAACTCGAAGCGTTTTAATTGGGCACTAAGTTACAACTACTACTACTACCACATATGTGAGCACTATTTATAGTTGATGTTGTCTTTACGCTTCCCTTTTAGCCTTCTTAAACCATGCGTTCAAAGAAGATCCTCACAATTTTGCAAAATAAATATTATATTTTTTTTTCAGAATTGCAGCGCAGCGGAAGATTTCATTGCTTCAGCAAAGAAATTAACCAGATAACTATAAGTTATTAGTAAAAATGAAAGCATTAAAAGAAGCCCGCGGTGTTAGAAAACGTGCGGGGTATGGAAGGTCATCCTTAATTGTTTTTGTTACTTCGCTCTGTAGTCAGAGAAAGAACATGTTGCAGATGTTTGTAGTACACCCAACATTCTGGTTAAAGGCGCTGATCAGACTTGCCAAACCGTTTATGAGGTGAGTGACACGTTTTGCAGTTTCATTCAGAATAATTAGAGCGTTTCATCTATTGCAGGAAACGGGATTTGAAATAGAAAGGCTTATTTAGCTTACAATTCATTTCCCGGTTTCAGATCAGCAATTACAGCTTAGCATAATAATATAGCTACAGTAGATGTTTTCTACATTTCATGTCAGTTGAATCTGCGGTTAAGTGGTCTGCGTGCTGGCTTTGTGTTTAAAGTCTGGATTCTTCTTAGACATAGAAAATGAAGTTGTTTCAATAAATCTTCGACCAAATCAGTACACCATTTTTCTAATGTAACTTTTTATTCGCTAAGTCCAATAAAGGGGCAAAAAGTAACTTCAAATGTGATTGAATTAATATGACAAAATGTGACCGAGCAAAACTATTTTGCCCCCAGAGATTCTTGAAACTTGAAAAATTTATGTGCGTTAGAAAATTGGTGTATTGTTCCCAACAACAACAACAACAGCAACAACATCTTTGTTTGATCCCAGTAAAATTTTCCAAATTTAACAAAGGAAGGTTAATCTCAAATCAAAAGGTTGAAGTCAGGTAAAGTATAGAGGAACCATGTGGGGCTTTTCGAGCCAGGCTACTTGATTATTTAATAAAATGATAATTTTTAGAAAATAAATAAAAGGAAATTAAAATTGAAATTGAAACTGGATTGGATTACACAACACCACACACGCATTACATACACACATATCGTGCACTTGAATAACGTAAATCTCAGAGAAAGAGAGATAAGTAGGTAAATATTTAATATCGGTTAATATAGAGCACTTTTATTTTACTGTTGAAGATTGAAATGCTTGAGGACTTAGGTGAGATATCATGATTCAACTAATGTTGAATAAGGCATAGCTTGTTCTTGGTTTAGCAATTTCCAGTCAAATATTTATCGCTACAAACCTTACCTCACTTCCAGTCAAATCCCCGCCGTCAAATCACTTCCACCACAAAATCTCACTTTTGTTCAATTCCCACTATCACACACTTACTTCTGGTCAACCTCCTTGAAAATCATTTCTGATCAAACTAGTGTAATTGCAGTGAGTCAAACTAGTGTAGTTACAGTAGACTTTGTTTTTAATCTTAAAAGTTGAATTTTCCTTTTTTTTAGTTAACAACGTTGTCTTTTTTCTTGTTGTAGCCCTCAGTTCTGGCAAAAGTTGGATTTTGTCCATTCCTTGCGTGAACTGGCTGAACACGTGCCTCTGGAGTACATGTTTATCCCTGATGAAGTTGTTAGGTAAAAGATGCCGTTTAATGATGTATTTGTTGTGATGGTAACGAGGGCGGGCATGGCTGGCGCAGTTGGTAAGATCTCCGCCTTTTAACCAAAAGGTCCCCAGTTCGATCCCAGCAGTTTGACGAGATTCGAATATTTGTGTGACCTTCTTTCCCGCCTAAGCCAACTCAGCTTTCCATCCTTCCAGGGTAGGTAAATGAGTACCATCATCTGCTGGGAGCTAACCTGCGATGGATTAATGTCCCTTCCAAGTGGAGTCAAAGACTCTCGTCCGCTTAGCACTGCAGAAACTGGAGATAATCACCGGCTCCATGGAGTACTTGGCTCGGAAAAGATTTAGCTTAGCTTAAGCGAGGGTTGTTCAAGTTAAAATAGTGTAGAGTAAAAGAGCTTGATTTCAATCACAATAAAGCGATCTTTGGGGCAACCTAGTACTTATGCTAGCCTATTTTCTCTCCCATGATTAAATGAGCCTGGTTGCAAAGTTGTCTTAGCGGCAGTTTCAGTAACAACAAGAGAGAAACCTTAAAAATGGTAAGCCTACAGGGCATGGAAAGTGTGAGAAAAAAGGGAAGTGGAAGAATTTTGTTTTGTTTTTAGTAATTTGCTTAATGATATA